>CAUYQG010110252.1:0-29808 GCA_963574415.1 Tarsius wallacei | reverse complement strand
CTTCTTCCAATAGAAGGCTGTTTCATTTACACTGAAAATGTGGCATTTAATGTAGCCACCTCTATCTATGATCTTAGCTAGATCTTCTAACTAACTTGCTGTAGCTTTCACATCAGCACTTGTTGCTCCACCTCATACTTTTATGTTATGGAGTTGACTTCTTTTTTTAATCCTTATAAACCAATCTCTGCTATCTTCCAAATTGTTCTGTAGCTTCTTCACCTCTTTCGACTTTCATAAAATTGAAGAGAGTTAGGCCTTGCTCTTGATTAGGTTTTGGCTAAGTCTTAAAGGATTTTGGTTGTTTTGATCTTCTTTTCAGACCACTCAAATTTTCTCTATATCAGCAATAAAGTTGTTTAGATTTCTTATTATTCATGTGCTCACCGGAGTAGCACTTTTAATTTCTTTAAAAAATTTTCTGGCCGGGCTCGGTGGCTCAGCCTGTAATTCCGCACTTTGGGAGGCCGAGGTGAGTGAATTGCCTGAGCCCGCAGGTTCGTGACCCGCCTGGGCAAGTTGGTGAGACCTCATCTCTACAATAAATCAAAAAAATTAGCCAGGTGTGGTAGCGCGCGCCTGTAGTTCCAGCTACTTGGAAGGCTGAGTGGAAGGATCACCGGAGCCCAGCAGGTCGAGGCTGCAGTGGCTGGGAGCGTGCCACTGCACTCTAGTCTGGGTGACAGAGTGAGACTCCAACTCAAAAAAAAAAAATCCTTCTTATTCACAACTTGGCTAAATGTTTGGCACAAGAGGCCTAGCTTTCAGCCCCATCTAAGGTTTCAACATGTCTTTCTCACAAAGCTTAATCGTTTCCAGCTTTTGATTTAAAGTGAGAGACATGTAACTCTTCACTTGAATACTCAGAGACCAAAAGAGGGAGAGAAAGATGGGAGAATGACCTCTGGGTAGAGTAGTCAGAACACACAAAACATTTATTATTAAGTAGGCTATCTCATATGGATGTGGTTCATGGCACCCCAAAACAAATACAGTGGTAACTTCAAAGATTATTGTTTACAGCGAATCATGCAAGATACTATAAAAAGTTTAACATAGTGTGAGAATTACCAAAATATACAGAGAAACAAAGTGAGTACATGCTTTTGGAAAAATGGCACCAAATGACTTGATTGTAACAAATCTTTAATTTGTAAAGAATGAAATCTCTGTGAAGTACAATAAAGCAAAGCACCATAAAATGACATATGCCTGTCGATGATAATGCTACCTATACTAATTGAACACTTACAATAGTCATCTTTGTGTACTTCTCTCTTTCCTTTTTTCATTCAATCCATTAGCAAATTATGTCAAATATTATTCCACAACTTAATTCAAAATCTACTCTTTCTTAAAATTTACACTGCTATCACTCAAGGCCAAGCCACTCTGCTAGATTTCCATCTTGAATGGACTTTATGATTCCACTCTTTCTATCTATAATTTGTTCTCCACACAATGATCAGAGTGATCTTTAAACAATAATGTAAACCCTCCAAGGGCTTCCCATTGCACTTACAGTACAATTCAAAATCTTACCATAGTATAAAATGTTCTGAACTATCCAGCCCATCTTTATCTCTTTGACTACTTCTTGTACTACTCTTTTCCAAATTTTTTTTTCTTTTCTATTTTCTTTATTTTAAAGATGTGGGTTAGGTGTACAAATGTTCAATATGCAGGTACCCTTGTTGATGAGGTGTGCCCCTCTCTCCCCTGGCAGTTTCCCTCAACTGCCAATCCCACCCCATCTCCCCTGGAACTTTCCCACTACTACCAATCCCTGTCTTATAGTACTATGATAATCGTTCAAGTTCTGCTTATGAGTGAGAACATATGGTACTCTGTTCTTTATTTCTGTGATAGATAAATGAGTATGATAGATTCTAAATGCATCCAAGTTGCTGTGAAGTCTATATGTTTGTTTGTCTTTATGACTGCATAATATTCCATTGTGTATATGTACCACCTTTTTTTAAAATCCAATCCAGCTTTGATGGGCAACATGGTTGCTTCCATGTTTTTGCAATAGTGAATAGAGCTACAACAAACATGCGTGTGCAGGTATCTTTTTGGTAGAATGATTTGAGTTTCTCTGGGTATATTTTCAATAGGGGGATTGCAGGGTCATATGGAAGGTCAATTCCTTGTTCTTTCAGAAATTGCCACACTGTCTTCCAAAGAGGTTGCACTAGTTTACATTCCCACCAGCAGTGTAGAAACATTCCTTTTTCTCCGCATCCTTAAATTACCAACATCATTCTTCTCAGACCTGGAAATGACAATACAGAGATTCATATGGAAACATAAATGACCACGAATAACTAAAACAATCCTTAGCAAAAGAAACAAAGCAGTAGTTATCACACTTTCAGACTTCAAACTTTACTATGAGGCTACAATAATCTAAACAGCTTGGTATTGGTACAAAAACAGGCAGACGTACGAATGGAACAAGATAGAGATTTTTAAAGCAAAGCCTCAACATCTCAACCAACTCATTTTTGACAAGGCCTCCAACAACAGCCACCTGGGAGAGGAGAACCTGTTCAGTAAATGGTGCTGGGAAAACTGGCTGATCACATGCAGAAGATTGAAGCAGGATCCCTGACTAACCATACAGAAAAATTAACTCTAAATGAATCAAAGAACTAAACATAAAACCTCAAACCATAAGGATCTTAGCAAATGCTGGAGACACCTTTATGGGAATTGGAACTGGAACCAGTTCCTGATCAAAACCCCAAGTGCCCATACCATAAGAGGTAAGATAAACGAGTGGGACCTCATCAAACTGACAAGCTTCTGCAAAGCAAAAGAAACCATCAAGAGAGCGGGGAAACAGCCCATAGAAGGGAAAAAATATTCGTATATCTAACAAAGGCCTAACATCTAGGATCTATAAGGAACTCAAATATGCCAAAAGGAAAAAAAACAAACTGCCCCAGTCAAAAGTGGGCAAAAGACATGAATAGACACTTCTCAAAAGAAAATATACGAGCAGCCAACAGACACAGAAAAAAGTGTTCAGCCTCACTAATCATCAGAGAAATGTAAATCAAAACCACATTGAGATACAAATTAACCCTAGTAAGAATGGCCATCTTTTCCATGTTTACAATGTTTCAGCAACACTGGTCTCTACTCTGCCCCTTGACTTACCTCAACCCTGTTCCTCACTCACAGACTAATTTTCTGTTCTCTCTGACTGGAGCACTATTCCGTTCTTATACAGATTTTAACATAAGTAATGTCTCTTAAAACATATTCCACTGCCTTCATCCTCCTTTGACCCTTTTACCTATTTTTTCATAGAACTTGCCACTTTCTAAAATAATTTCATTTATTCTTTCCTTTATATGTTTATTGTCCTGCCCTCATACATTAGTATGTAAGTTCCATAAAGGATCTTTGTATGTCGTGTTAAATGGTATATACTTACTATTTCTTACAATTTGAAGAGTGACTGAAAATTACTAGTCATTCAATAATTGTTTGCTGAAAGAATGAATGAGTTTTCAATTTATTATGTTAAATATTTTACAAACATTATGTTTTTTAAAGTGTATGTAATTCACATAATAACATTATGAAGTAAATATGCTCTTGCCCTGATTTTACAGATAAAGAAACTAAATATAGACAGTTAAGTAATCCTCAAAAGAAATGGAAGTAATAAATATCAATACTGGGACCCAAATACCGGATTTAACTCGGTCTAACTTCAGAGTCCATTTTCTTAATTTCATTGTTTATTTCTCCTTATCTAACTTTAATAAGAAAATTCTTATTAAGTTTTCAGATTTAAAATATCTAAAAAAAAAATAAGAAAATACTTTGGACAACTGAATTACAACCCCAGAAGTTCACGACTACAGATTGGAATGGTGTTTCAAAACAAATTACACATAATAGGGATTAATTTGTAGTTACGGTTTTGATGTTTAATAAATCAGCTAAAAAATAGAAGAAAGGAGCCTGGGATTATAAACAATGTTTGTTAAAAAAGGCTTGAAGGTTTTATTTGATTTTAAACTCAATGTGAGCTGCTACAAAACAAAACAAAACAAAAAGCAAGCTGCTACAAACACGATGTATTAATATAAGTCTAGACTCCAAGTACAGCCACACTAGGTGTTTCATTGGTCAGGGTATAACAATAAATTGTGAAGATGAGATTTTAAGAAGGATATAGGCAAACTAGACCTTGATTGATGGAAAGTGACCACAAATGTGAAGGGTATGAAATAAATGAAAAATAAGTAACAGAGCAGAATAAGTATGTGTAGCTTAGATCAGAAAATGGAAAGGTTATACGTGTTAAGGGACCACAATTTAGGGACTGATTAGAAATTATTTTTCCATAATGAAGAACCATGACCAGTGAATGAAAGTTAATATGAGCTATATATAGATCAATATATGCAACAACTGTCTACTACAGTACTTTGTGTTAAAAATGGACCCAGTTGAATTACAAAGGGTGAGATTCTGTCACTAGATATTTTCAAACAAAGGAAAGAAAGCACTTGACAGAAATTCTATAGATGCATTTCTGAATAGGGAGTGGAGTTAGACTAGACTGGCAATTTTCAACCCTTAGTCCAATAACTGGTGCCAGGCTGTAAAAATCATACAGATGCCTACGCAATACTCTGTAGGTCCATCAAGGGGACACAGTAATATGTATTTTTCAAAAACATCCGTAGAATCTCATGAAACCCTGGGAAGAGTCTAAGCAAGATAAGTTTTCCCTACTCCTTAGCATCTTTATCTGTTAGACTGCTAAAATCTTGTTCACTCAAACTGCTGTGTTGTTAGATGCTTCACACTAAGAACTATATCATTGCTTCCTGTGCAATGTCTAACACAATGTAGGCACTCAGTAAATGTTTGTCAAATATAGTACATGTTTGTGAATAAATTAATCAAAATTCTTAAGAATATTTTATAATGAAGACTTCCAAATGTTCTTATCAGGAAGCAATATTTGCAAAAATTCAGCATTGAAAAATGCAAAATAGTGCTGAAAAGTTTGTCACTTTTTCCTGCTATTTAAAGGTAACTTCCTCAAAATAGAAGGCAATGCTACTTTTTCTTTTGCAAGTGATGGGAGGTCTATTCGTGTCTTGGACTGCTGCAACAAATTTACCACAAACTTGGTGGCTTGAAACAACAGAGATTCTTTCACAGTTCTGGAGGCCAGAAGCCAAAAATCAAGGTGTCATCAGGGTTGCACTTCATCTGAAGACTCTAGTGAAGAAACCTTTCTTTCCCATTCCAGTTTCTGCTGGCTCCTGGCATTCCTTGGTGTGTGGTAGCATAGCTGATCTCTGCCTCTGTCTTCATGTGATCTTATTCTTTGTGATTCTGAGTCTCAAATCTTCGTCTCCTTTCTGTTATAAGGACCTCAGTCATTGGATTTAGGGTCTGCCCTAAATCTCGCCTCAAGATTCTTAACTTAATTGCATCTTCAAGGACCTTATTTTCAAATAAGATCACAATTACAACTATGGGGAAGTAGTTGGTTAGAACTTGGACATATGTTTGGGGGTACACAATACAATACTGTATAGGAGGAAACACTCATATAATCTCTAATCATAGCAGCTAACATTGGCTGATTGCATACAGTACTCTTTAAAGCATTTTGAATGTATCAACACATTAAGTCTCACAAGGACTAGAGGAGATGGCAACTGAAACATCAAGAGATATTTTACTTTTCCGAGATCACACAGTACTAAGTGATAGAGCTAGGATTCAAAACCATTCTGGTTCCAAGTCTCATACTCTTAACTGCTCTGCTATGCTGCTTCTTAATTATTATTAATACTATAATAGTAATAAATATAGTTATTGTTATTGAGAGGTATGTACCAGGTACTGAGGCTTGCACTTTATGTGAATTACTACACCTGACCCTCACAACAAACTGGTGAGGCAATTGCTTTTATTATTTTATTTATTTATAGTCAAGAAAACTGAAGGCAGAGAGCTTAAGTTTCAAAGATATACATCTAAGAAGTGGTGGATTCAAAATTAGGTGACCTGACTCTAAAGTTGGTGTGCTCAACAACTATGTGACATTGACTGACTCTAGGATGGAAACTCATTTATTTATCATTCATCTCTCTTGTCCATAATATCTTATGTATATCATGTGTGTGGTGAAACTTTAAGGAATGAATGTACTAGATTAATGATGTTGTAATACTCACAATTTGTCCAGAGTCTCAGCTTGTTTCTCTGTCCTAACTTTTCAGTGTGTCGATCTCTGTCTGACATTATCTCCTCTTTCATGTCCATATGTCAGTATTGACAAGTACGTCATTCATCAAGGACTTCTGTAATGCCGCCAGATGGATCTATGGAAGGTTTTTAAGAGATATGTCCACAGGGAGACATGCTTCAAATAAGTATTGTTTCCAAACCAATCTAATTCATATCATAGGCTTATCAAACTATTTCTGATAACAGACTGGAAGCCACACCAAATAAACTGAAAATATTCCTCTGGGATAGCCCATATGCCTAATCAACTGGATGTCAACGTCTTTCCTACTATGCTCATATTTTAACTGTCGACAATTTTTGACTGCTCCAATTAATGCCTAAGGAGAGAATTAAAGTAATATGTTGTCTGCTAGCCTTGTTTCTCTTAATTTCTTAGAAACTCATAATTAATGAAAAGATCTAACTCTGAATACAAATATTATTTTAAAAATACTAATAAGAAATTAGAAGTCAAATTTAAATTTGCAGCAATATCCTCAGTCCCTAATGTAGATTCTGTAAATATCATCAGAGACACCAGATATATTGCAGAACCCCAGGGGGGTCAATATTTACATTAAAGTCTATGTGAATGACATCTCCTGGAGTTGTAAAGTGTACAACCTGCAGGCAGTATTTGGAGGTTCTGGTCAGGAAAATTGATTTAGGGTAACAAAGGACCAATGCGAAAAAGCAATTGATTACAAAGAGTGCTGGTCCACACCAGTGATATTTCAAGTTTTAGCAAAGTCAAAGAGACTGCTGTACTTGCAGCTTGTTAAACTTGAGTACTAGCTTGACCTGGCTTTGATGAGCTGAGGGAATTCTAGTGAAGGGCAAAGCTCAAAAATTTTTGAAGCTCAAAAATTTGGAGTTTTCTCAACTCTTCAAACCTCCAGGTGCTAGATACCTCATGGGAACCAGCTTTCTTGTGAGATTTTGTTGCAATTTCCATTAAAGGATTGTTAAGAAGAAAAAATATATATCTTAAGAGACTAACTGAAGGCACTCCAGTACTTCTAATAACAGCAGGAAACCTGGCTATGCATAAAGACCTTGCAGATCAAAGTCAGCTCTGCAAATGAGGAGGTACCCATGCTGGTCAGGGCTTGTAATGACTGAGCATTTCCTGCCCCTCTGTTGGCTGTCATTTGGGGACAACTGCTGTATAATCTCACCCAATTTGAGTTATTCCACACCTTTTTCTAGATTTCTGTTATAATATTCAGTTTGCCATAAAGGGTAGAGGTGAGAAACAGACTTGCAAAAAAATACTGCAATTTATCCAGTGCTTACTGTGTACCAGAGAGAGATTTATATAATATTGCCAATTGTCTCAGTGCTAGAAATAAAATCCAGGACCGTCTGACACTGAAGCCCATGCTGTTTTTACAATACTAAAGATGTACTACTATCTTTTTTATAAATGGACTTAAAAACATTATTAGGCCCATTAACATATTCTTATTTGTACTGGATACAGCCAAAATATATACCCTTGATTTCCCCAATTTTCCATCTTCCTCATTTATTTCACCTTTGTCATTAGGCAAAGATGATACAGAGCCATAACAAAAAGCTTAGCAGTTTTTTGAATATACATTCGTATAATATAATACAATAGAAAGGAGAAACCAAAACTGTTAAATTGCCCCTGAGCTTGTCACAATCTTTTGATTAATTCTTACATCCTGCATATATTTTATGATGTGGAAAAACTGAGAGGTTTATTTCATGACTTCATATCATTTTTAATCTTCTTGCAAAAAGAAAATTTATAAATGTTTTTGTAATGAAGTAAGAGCCAGAAAGTCATTGTTATTTCTATTTTACAGGAAAGTAAACCAAGATATAGTGAGGCAAAATTCCCTCATCCACTTTTGAGAAGAATCATGGAATCAAAGAGCCATTTGGACTAAGCACGACTTTAAAATGATTTACATATCTTGAATAGATTCTAAAACGTTCCATAGATTCTGGCAGTAATTTTTATTCTAAGGTTTTTATAATGTGGGCTATGTAAACTACAGAAAGTATTACAGTTGCATATGATCCTAAATTGCAAATAACATGCTGCTGTAGCAGCTCCAAATCTCAGTATTCCCAACATTAGATGATATTAAAATATTTGGAGTAGATGAGCCACTATGGTCCCCTAGTCTCCTAAGGGCTTGAGAGTTGTATGTGGGAGATTGCATCTTTCCTAACATATTTCCACCTAGCCCTGTACCACCCATTCATCCCCAAATTTTTATTTTATTTGCCCCGATATTAGCAACATATCCCTATTGGTTGGACATAGATTAGGTCTTGAGAATTCCTGACCTAGAGCCAGAGACTAAGCACATTAATATTTAATGCATTTCTTGGGTAGAAACCTGTGGACAACAATAATAGATATCATTTGACTGCTTCTTGTCAGTTTTGTACCAGTCTTTTTATAGTCATGTCTATTTTTCACAACTATATTATAAATTAAGCAGTATAAGCACCATTTGACAGAAAAGAAAACTGAGTTTCAGAGCTATCGTAGGAGTTAGAAATTGAATTAAGGTTCCTTTGATTTGGATTAAAGTTCAAATTCCATGATCTTCTAATGTTTGAATTAAATTTCACCTATTGCCTTTTTGTCCTGTCCTTAGAATGCGAGGTTTCTGATTCTCAAGCCAATTTTTTGTCTTTTAATCTGTATTCTTTTTTTTATAGTTGAAAACAATGCCAACAAAAAAAAAGAAATATAAACTGAACTTTTCTGTACCACAGAAATTCCCTAGTGTGGTTTGCTGGGTTAAATTCAATATTGACACAGAGGTTCAAATGAGTTGGTATTCCATCCACTTTAAGCTGTTCTCCTCTTTCCTTCTTCCAGTATGCTTTTGCAATCTCTTTCCTTTAAAAAAGAAATGTGAAAAGAGAAGGCTGACGTAGCATCACATTAAACACATAAAAAAGTCCATTTTATTTTCTCTCCATTCCTTTCTTGTCATGAAAAATCAAAAAGGCAAATTAGTTTATGGCCATTCTATTCTCCAATTGTCCAATCTTATGTCAGATGAAAAATCTTTTTTCATTAGAAAGGAGTTGCCAAAATATATTGCACCCTTCAGCTAAAAGTATAATTAAATATGTTAAAGTTGTTTGCTGGTCATTGTTTTCCTTTCATACTTCTGGGTTGCCCCACCCAGTAGCTCAGCTATTTCAAATGTTCCTTTCAGTTTCTTTGTGGACTGATCTACCTGACCCTTCATCTCCTCTCTTCCCTTCCTTTCTCTCCTTCCCTGTCTTTCCCTTATCTGCTCTCTCTTTCTCTATCTCTCTCTTTCTCTCATCATATCAAATCCATTGCAAAGGCATTTCATTTAAGTGTGCATGAAAGGCAAAAAGATTATGCTGCTTTATAGCATCTAACCCTCAACTAGATTTTTTGCTTGGAACGCTATATCTCTGGGCCCTGTTGACATTCACCCTTGCTTTGCCCTTAGGACATATGACATTCATGAATTTTAAGGAGAGTTCTCCCTCTTGATCCCTGAACCAGGAAGACATCTTGCTGTGTGAAACTGTAACCATTTCTTTGCCTGGAAAGATTATATAGCCAAGGATCCTCTGCATATTCTGTAAAATATTAGCAAGGGGCAGTACAATTAGTTTGACAGAACAAATAATATTAATAATAATAAAGATTTATTCTAATACTATCAGAAGTCTTGAAGAACGTGCTTTACCTGCTTAGTTATTCACTTATTCTTTTTAAAAATAACATACTCTATAAATATCTTATGTTTTAATTTTTTAAAATTTTCCATTATGTTGCATTCTAAAAATTCCATACATGCTTACACAGGGAGACAGGCTGGTAAATTGGGGATTGTGCTTCATATTCCCCCTTTGGGGGCACAACTGGGTTTTTAAAGAAATTGGTTTCTCTTTTCAAAACAATTTGGCTGCTCATTAGTAAGTATATTATGCCACTCCCCAGAGGCCTCCCACTGATGGCAACAGGGAAAGTATTACTTGACAGGCATATGAGGAGCAAGATGTGCTCCTCATTTCTTAGAAATACCAATGGCAAAAATGCAAAAATGAGAATTGCAGAGAAGAGAGACATATGTGAAAAATAGTGCTGGAGGCTTAAAGATTGATAGCAAGGTGAGAGATTCCTGTAAACACTCAAATCCTAAAAGAGTAAGGATTGAGTTCCATATACACGATTATAGCAAGAATTCATGAAATTTGTTCTAAGTCTCCACTTTGCATTTCTAACGATATTAGGGGTTTCATTTTTTGTCATTTCTAATAAAGCTGGCCAAGTACAAATTCATGATGTTGATTCAATAAAATGAGAAAGAGAATAACATCAGATAGACAGAAAAGAGTCAAGCATTTGGGGTCTTTTCCAGGATTGCTCCAGAGAGTGTCATCCTTTTGAGATGAGGGCTGTAACTCTAATGTTACACCACATGGCTCAGGGTTGCAGACTTTAAAGCCAGCATACAAGCAGCAGCTGCACCCTTGGTACAACTCTAAACCCAGAGTGATCACTCATTAACTGCAGAAGGATAGTATATCACTTTGTAACATTCCGCCACAGTGGCAGAAGCAGCAGTAGCAGCAGATTGAGCAGATTTTTCCCCATGCAATGTCAGACTGAAAAGCTTTGCAGCAATATTGGGGCCTTTCTGTTTACCTAATGATACTGAATGAAGATGGGACCAAGTCAAGGATGACGTTGCTGCTCAGAATGAACTCATTGAAAGATGATCAGAAAGTCAGTCTGATTTGAGTTCTCAAGATCTATTTATTTTGAAGAGAAATATTTATGAACAAGCTAAGCTGGGTAGATGCAAGTGTTTAATCAGTAAAACATATGCCACAAAACAGAATGTAGCACAAAGTGGAAGGATTTCAAATATAAGCCCATTGGCTGCAAAATGTACAAGCACTCATAACTCTACCTGGAACAAAATTCTGTCATCTATCCAAAATTAGTTGTTCCTGGGAAGAACTTTTGGACACTTTACAAAAGTAAACACATTTTCTTATTGTCCACACTTATTCTGGCCAGACCTCTGAATGAAAGGCCTATTATTAACTTAACTCTTCAGGTGCTGGGGCAAATACAAACAAAATAGAAGTATAATAAAACTATTCGCTTACCTCTATATTTATAGTCACTGTGATAACAGCATTGTCTATAACGTTGGTCCCTAAACCTTTTGGCATCAGGAACTGGTTTTGTGGAAGACAATTTTTCCACAGTCCAGGGGAGGTATACGAATGATTATTATGCAGGTACCCTTGTTGATGAGGTGTGCTCCTCCTCCCCTATCAGTTTCATTCAACTGCCAGTCCCACCCCCACTCCCTGGAAGCTTCCACTACTGCCAATCTTTTTCTTATAGTATTATGATAATTGCTCAAGGTCTGCTTATGAGTGAGAACATATGGTACTCTGTTCTTTGTTTCTGTGATAGATCACTGAATATGATAGTCTCCAAATCCATCCAAGTTGCTGTGAAGTCCATATGTTTGTCCTTCTTTCTTATAGTTTGCAGCTTTACATTTAGGTCTTTGATCCATTTAGAGTTGATTTTTGTATATGGTGATATGTAGGGATCTTGTTTCAGTCTTCTGCATGTGATCAGCTAGTTTTCCCAGCACCATTTACTAAATAGGTCCTTCTCTCCCCATTGGTTGTTGGTGGAGGCTTTGTCGAAGATTAGTTGGTTGAGAAATTGAGATTTTGTTTCTGGAATCTCTATCCTGTTTTATTGATCTATATGCCTGTTCTGGTATCAATACCAGGCTGTTTTAATTATCATAGCGTTATAGTAGAGTTTGAAGTCAGGAAGTGTGATACCTCCTGCTTTGTTTCTTTTACAAAGGATTGTTTTGGCTGTTCGTGGTCTTTTGTGTTTTCATATGAATTTCTATATTGTCACTTCTAGGTCTGAGAAGAATGATGTTGGTAATTTAGTAGATATTGTGTTAAACCTGCCTTTGGTAGGATGGACATCTTAACAATGTCAATTCTTCCAATCCATATGCATGGAATATTTTTTATTTGTTTGTGTCTTCTTGGATTTCTTTGAGCAGTGGTTTGTAGTTTCCATTGTAAAGGTCTTTCACTTCTTTGGTTAGGAAGATGCCAAGGTATTTCATTTTTTGTGTGTGTGGCTATTGTGAAAGGGATTGTGCTTTTTATTTGGGTTTCTGTCTGTTTATTGTTGGTGTATAGGAGTGCAACTGTCTTTTGCATGCATAGGATTTACAAGGAACTCAAACGTTCCAAAAGGAAAAACAAACAAACAACCCTATTAAAAATGGGCAAAAGATATGAATAGACACTTCTCAGAAGAAGACATATGAGCAGGCAACAGATACATGAAAAAATGCTCAGTCTCACTAATCATCAAAGAAATGTAAGTTAAAACCACACTGAGATATTACTTAACTTCAGTCAGGAAGGCCAACGTCAATAACTCAAAAAACAACAGATGCTGGAGAGGATGTGGGGAAAAGGGACCACTTTTACATTGTTGGTGGGAATGTAAACTAGTACAATCTCTGTGGAAAACAGTGTGGTGATTTCTAAAAAATCTGAAAATCGACCTTCCATATGACCCAGCAATCCCCCTTCTGGGAATATATCCAGATGAACTCAAGTCACTCTATAATAAAGATACCTGCACATGCATGTTTAATGCAGCATTATCCACAATAGCAAAAACATGGAACCAACTGTGCTGCCCATCAAAAGTGGACTGGATAAAGAATATATGGTACACTTACATGATGAAATATTATGGAGTCATAAAGAAAGCACAATTATGAACTTTGCAGTAACCTAGAGGGAATTACAGTCTATAATACTCAGTGATTTATCACAGAAACAAATAACTGAGTACCATATGTACTCACTCATAAGTGGACCTTGGACATTTATCATAATACCATAATAAAGGGAGTGGCAGTAGTGGGACACTGCCAGGGAGGCACATAATGTCAATAAGGGTGCCCACACTTTATCTGTATGATGACCACATATGTACCTAACCCTCAGTTGTACCCCACATTTAAAAAATAAAATAACTAAAAAAAAGAAATACGCTTCTCGAAGGGGACAAAAACATTTGCCAAGTACAGTGGCAAGGACTGGACTGAGATGTAGGTACGCTTAAACAAATTTGAGTGTTAGTTGTAATCTTGTATAAAAAGGGACCTATTTATTTATTTATTTATCTTATTTAGAAATTTTTTATTTTAAAGATGTGGGGTACAATTCAGGGTTAGGTATACAAATGTTCATTATGCAGGTACCCTTGTTGATGAGGTGTTCCCCTCCCCTGGCAGTTTCCCGCTACTGCCAATCTTTTTCTTACAGTATTACAGTAATTGTTCAAGGTCCGCTTATGAGTGAGAACATGTGATACTCAGTTCTTTCTGTGATAGATCACTCAGTATTATAGACTCTAAGTCTATAATAACCATCCATGTTGCTGTGAAGTTTCTGATTTTGTCCTTCTTTATGGCTCTGTAATATTCCATCATGTATATGTACCACATTTTTTTATCCAGTCCTCTTTCGATAGGCAGCACAGTTGGTTCCATGTTTTTGCTATAGTGAACAATGCTGCAATAAATATCTGTGTGCAGGTATCTTTTTCATAGAGTGATTTGAGTTCCTCCAGGTATGTTCCCAGTAGGGGGAATATCAATTTTTAGAACTTTTAGGAATCTCCAAACTGTTTTCCACAGAGGTTGTATTAGTTTACACAAAAGGGACCAATTTATATTTTAAATTGCAAGAATATAGAGTGTATATGTTGCCAATGTCTTGGAGTTTCTGAATTGTTATGTTCAATCAATCCTTGCTGAAAAGACCCAAAGCAGTATTTCCTTATAATGTCTTGGTCCAGAAATGCAAGCAATCTTCATATTCTCATATTTTCTAAATTAAAAAAATAGTTTTGTCATTTGTCATTTTGCTTTTTTGCTATATCTACATTTAGCAAAAGACTGTACTGTACTGGATACAGGATGCTTTATCTTAAGGCGTGGCTCTAAAGGAGCTATAAAGAGCTAATAAAATATTTATAAGCCTGCTAAAGATGGTATACAGGAATGTGCAACTACGTTACAAATAATTTACAACATATTTACAGCAAAGAAGTTAAAACACATCAATGACTTTTGCAAATGCATTTATTCCAATTTGGAATTCATACATTTCATTAAAAATGACTTAAATATGGTCAAGTGCACTATTCAAAATGAAATGGAGGTTCCAGGAATAGCAATCAATGTGTAGCAACTGTTGACCAGACAAAGCTATGGTAAGCAACTCAAGATCAAATTTTTGTGCATGAATATATACAAATAAAACTGCAGTTAATAAGTCCTTTATAAATCTAAGTCATTTAAAGGGAAAGTACAATAGTTTTAGAGGAATTTATACCATGATGGGACAATTTAAATATAAGAGATGGTTCACACAGTATTTCCCCTTATTGACTACTGAAAACATTTGCCGTGATCTCACCTAACCCTTCTTCCAAACTGATTTTTCTCCCTTAGATATAAAACTAGATAAAGACTTGCTTAAAAAGCTGAGAGGATCTCAAAAATATTTTCTACATATGATCTATTTTCAATTCTTTTGGCTTTCCTCAGCAGACATGCCCAGACCCCAAATTCTGCCATTGCCTTTGAAAAGTCCTAAATTTTCAATGCCTTGCTGAATCTTGGAAATTATTTGTTAGTGATCAATATGTTCACGGTTTTGTACAATGAAAATCTAGAGGTGACAGGGACACACACAGTTGACAACTTTGCCACACATAAATTCACACTATCAACGTACACTTCTGTATAATACTCAAACCTCAGTTTCAAGATATTTATTGTCTAGCCCACATTAACCTCTGCCCAGCTAATATTAAACATTTCTTATTGGTGTTTATGAGCCTTAGACATATTTTTCCAGTAAAATTATCTAAGTATATTTTTTATTATCTCTCCATTGAGATGTGAGGACTTCTGAAGGCCAAGCCTAAGTCTCTTATAATTTTTCTATCTTAGTACCTTTCACAGTACTTAGTACTTTGACCACCAAAGGTGCTTAATAAAGATATGTGTTTGAACAAACCATACTTCAAATATCCTTTTACAACTATCACAACATGAACTGTACACTGTAATTCATGATTCTGGATGAAAGCATTTGTATGAAGTGTAGAAAGCAGTGGATTGACCTCATTAATTTACATACATGCGTGGGAATCTAATCTGAATTTGGTGACTTGATGTGAAAGAAGCTGCTATTTTCTCTGTTGCAGGGTAGGAACTAAGCTAAGGTGGAATAGCTGGCACCAAAGACTATAACAGAAAATGGGGTGAGAAAAAAGCAAGAATCATCCAAAACTTGCATAATATTCACAAAATCCATGGAAAAGTTCTTATCTCAGCTCTTTGAGATGAAACAATAAATGCAAAATTGATTCTATTTTCAGCCAGGATTGACAAGGGCTTTGAGGTTTGTGCATGTTATAACCTACACAATGTTGGGGGGAAAAGGTAAAATGATAAAATGAGGCTTTCCTGTTAATGGCTATATATCCCTGAAGGGCAAGCTCTACTTGCATCTAATCTCCCACAACATTCATTTCTTGAAACAGACAAAAAGCTCCATGGGTTTTCTGTGATTTTTTCTGAACTGTTCTGTGTGTCTCTGATCCTATTGTTGCAAAGCTGGCTGACATCATGAGGTCTTCTTTTCTGACTCAAAACACTCAAACTAATTGTGTTGAATTCCAGATCTAAGATACAATTGGAAAGTTTAAATGAATCTTAAACTTTCTCACTTGAATTAACATGTAAGTCAGAATTATTAGGGTGATTCATTCAAAAGACGAGATAAAAAGAGAAACGAGTACAATCAAAAGATCAGTAAATTCAATGTATGGAAGATTTCAAGAGTTTTAGGTTGGCTTGTACCTGGATTCTGGAACTTCCCCAAGTATGCAAATTACCCACAATGTTTCAACTATCTCATATTTTGAAAGATTGGTGAATTCCAGCTAGATGCTGGCAGACCTGCAGCTGTTAGAGTATCCCAGCCAATCTAGCAGAGAAGCCAGGAGAGCACAAAACGAAAAATCTGCATGCTCTCTTTCCTCCAGCCTGACCATCTGTGTATGGACATAGAGCATCAAAATTGTGCAGCTGTACTGATAATGCCCTATTATGGAAGGAGATAATTTATCTTTAGATGTAACTCATTTCTCTGTTGTCAATGGCTATCAGACAATGCTGAGGCAGAGGTAGGGGTCAGGGGTGGGGACAGAGTGTGGAGGAGATTCATCATGTATTTTTACATAAACCCACGATGTAACAATGATGATTTGAGCTTGGAGAAAGTCTCCTCTAAAATCCACCTGCATTGATAAAATTATCAGTTTGCAGGTGGTAAGCACATGCTCTGTTGTGAACACTTTGTTTCTGCAATGTGAAGCAGCATTTTTTAAATGTCATGGGAGCACTGCAATGATAACCTGCCTGGTTTTCTAAAAGTAATTCTGTTCAAAGAAACAGCACTCACTTTGGTTCAAAGAATTTAGGGAAAGCAGAGATAATCTCCATACTCAGCCTATATATATTCTTAATGCACAGAAGTATAGAAAGTTTTAAAACTAAAATAAAAACACGCATAAGTCCTGGACACTAAAAGTGACATCTGCTGTTATATGACTGCGACTGATTTTCCATCCAAGTCTTCTGTAGGTTAAATGATCAACAAAATTAAGCTGGATATTTATCTTTGCATTTCCAGCAGGAGAATATTTCATAGAAAAATCATATAATCTGTCTTTGGAACGCCTAGAAAAGTTCCAGTAGACACAGTTTTTGTTTGTTGTTTGGTTGGTTTTTCTTAGACCTTTGAGCAGGAAGATTGAAAACTACATCAGGGTTAAGTCAAGATCCATCCAGAAGAGTATTTTATTTTAAAAATCAAGGGCACAAGCATGTAGGATTTCATGAGCCTTCATAGTTCTAACTATATCATATTAGAGGTATGTATTAAAAAATAAACAAAAGTCAAAGAGGACAACAACAACAACAAAAAAAAAACCCTCAAACCTAAAAGAAAACAGAAATGGTAATAGTCATGTAAGGGGAGGAAAATCATTTAAAATAATACATGAATTAGAGCTTTCTGTTACAAAATATATGAGATTTCACGTATTGATCTACGTCCAGGTTTATATTTTCATATGCATATCTGTAGCCATCATTTTATGCATTGCAAGGATCTGATGATATGGTACATTAAATTCTATAGAGCAGGAGGAAAACTTCAGGAGACAATCAGATCCTAGGTCAAAAAATGATATGTACCATAAATACCTACTTTTTGGTAGGCTATATATAGTTAATGAGTAATTTCATACAGCTACTAGAGATAATATGTCCCTTATGGTTCAATGCAGCAGAACTTATCTTTTTCTTGTCCCATTTGGTACATATTTTTTGCAATAATATTGTCAATATAAAAAATTAAGATTGAGTATTTCAATCTGTAAAGCCTCCTGAAATTTATGCTTGATATATTTTGAACTGTTAATATCTTTCCAAAAGGGAAAAAAATTGTTAATTTTGTCCCATGTTTGATATTTTTCTGATAGTGCTCATTCACAATGTATTTTGAAATTTGATAGTACATATGAAAATTCAAAGTAAACAGAAAAAGGAAAAAACGTTAGCATTTTTATTGTGTTTAAAACACATAACATGAGATCTACCCTCTTAACAAATTTTTTAAGTATACAGTAGAGCACTGCTAACTATAAGCACAATATTACAAAGGAGATCTCTGGAACTTTTGCATTTTGAATGATTGAAAACTCCAAACCTGTTGAACAACAACATTCCATTTACCAACCCCCTGCCCCTGAACTTGGCAATATCATACTAGTTTCTGTTTCTGTGAGTTTGACTAATTAAGATAACTCATATAAGTGGAATCATGCAGTATTTGTCCTTCTGTTACTGGCTTATATAACTTAGAATAATGTTTTCAAGGTTCATCCATGTTGTTGCATAATAGAGGATTTACTTCTTTTTCATAGATGAGTAATGATCCATTGAATGTATATATTACATTTTCTTTTTTCGTCCATCTGGTGATGGACATTTGGGTTGTTTCTATATTTTGGCTATTATGAATAATGCTGCAATGAACATGGTAGTGAAAATATTTCTCTGCGATTCTTATTTCAGCTTTTTCAGTTACTCAGAAGTGGGCTTGCTAAAGCATATGGCAGTTCTATTTTTAATTTCTTGGAAAGATTTTGTACCGTTTCCCATAGTGGCTGCACCATTCTGCATCCCCACCAACAGTGAACATGGTTTCCAAATTCTTCATAACCCTGCAAAAGCTTGCATTTTGTACTTATCTTTGTTTATATTTTACAATGCCTATCCTAATAGGTGTGAGATGATACCTCACTGATTTTAGTTTTCATATTCCTGATTATTAATAATATTGAAAATGTTTTTTATATATTTACTGATCACTTGTATGTCTTCTTTGGAGTAATGGTTATTAAAGTCTTTGGTCCATTTTTCAATTGGGTTTTTTGTTTTTCTGCTATTGAGTTATAGGTGTTTGTTACATATTTTGGATATTAAACCCTTAAAAGACGTGAGGTTTTCAAAGATTTTCTCCCATTTTTTAGGTTGCCTTTCACTTTGTTGATAGTTTCTTTCACTGCATAGAAACTTTTTTAGCTCAACGTAGTCCTACCTACTTAATTTTGCTTTTGTTGGTGGTGCTTTTTGTCATATCCAATAAATCATTGCCTAGACCAATGTCATAAGGTTTTTCCCTAGGGTTTTATAGTTTCATTCTTACATTTTAGTCTTTAAACCATTTTGAGTTTTTTTTTAATTTATGGTGCAAAATAAGCATCCAATTTCATTATTTTTCATATATACAGTTTTCCTGACACCATTTGTTGAAGATAAGATTCTTTCTCCATTGCATAGTATTGGCATCCTTGTTGGATATCAAATGACTTTAAATGGGTGGGCTTATTTCTGATCATTCTGTTCAATTCCATTAATCTGTATGTCTAATTTTATGCCAGTGTCATACTGTTTTATTACTATAGCCTTGTAAAATGGGGTGAGCTTTGAACATGTGAATCCTCCAGCTTTGTTTTTTTCTCAAGATCACTTTGGTTATTTGGGGTCCTTTGTGATTCCATATGAATTTTAGAACTTTTTCCTATTTTTGTAATAAGTGCAATTGGAATTTTGATAGAAAATAGATAAAACCCGCAGGTTGTTTTGGGTATTATGAGCATTTTAATGATATTTAATCTTTCAATGCATGAACTGGAGATGTCGTTTCGTTTATTTGTGCCTTTTTTTCAGCTATGTTTTATAGTTGTTAGCATTCAACTATTTTGCCTACTTAGTCAAGTTTATTCCTAAGTGTCTTATTATTTTTCATGCTATTGTAAGTATGAGTGTTTCTTTATTTCCCTTTTGAATCATTTATTTTTATTGTATAGAAATGTAACTAATTATTGTTTGATGATTTTATGCCCTGTAACTTTGGTGAAATTGTTTACTACTTCTAATATTTTTTGTATGTAATCCTTGGGTTTTATGTATGTGAGATAATGTCTTTTGTGAACAAAGATAATTTTAGTTTTTTTCTTTCTAATCTGGATGTTTTTCATTTATTTTTCTTGCTTTATTGCTCTTGCTAGGACTTCAAGTAATATGTTAAATAGAATTGATGAGAGTGGGCATCTTTGCCTTGTTCTTTGTCTTAGAGAAAGCTTTCAATTTTTCACCTTGAGTATGATGTTAGATGTGGACTTTTCATATATAGCCTTTATGCTGTTGAGATAATTTCCTTTTATTCCTCATTTCTTGAAATTTTTATCAAAAAATGCTGAATTTTATCAAATGTCTTTTTCTGTATCTGTTGAGATGGAATGTAATTTTCATTCTTCCATTCTATTTCTGTGATGTTATCATATGATTGTCTTTGGGACGTTGAACTGTTTTGTACTCATGGAATAAATCTCACTTGTTCATGGTATATGATTCTTTAATGTGTTGTTGAATTCACTTCACCAGCATTTTGATGATTTTTTCCATATATATTCATCAGAAATATTGAGCTATAATTTCCTTTTCCTATAGTGAACTTTTCAGGTTTTTGTATCAGGGTTTGCTGGCCTCATACAATGAGTTTATCCTCAGTCGAAAAAATTTTTCTTTAAATGCTTGGTAGAGCTCATGAGTAGAGCCATCTGGTCCTGGGCTTTATTTTTTGTGAGGTTTTTGAATACTCATTCAACGTCTTTACTAATTATTGTCTGTTCAGATTTTCTATTTCTTCATAATTTAGTTCTAGTCGAAATTTTGTAGGAATTTATTCATTACTTCTAAGATATCAAGTTTGTTGGTATATAATTGTTCATGTAGTCTCATATGATATTGAAAAAATTATCTGGCATCATTTGAAATGTCTCCTCCATCATTTCTGATTTTAGTTATTTGAGTCTCTCTTTTTTCTTAGTCTAGCTGTGGGTTTATTAATTTTGTTCATTTTTTTCAAAATACCAATTCTTAGTTTAGGTGATTCATTATGTTGTTTTTCTATTCTCCATTTCATTTACTTCTGCTCTGATCTTAATTATTTTGTTCATTCTGCTAACTTTGGTCTTAGTTTACTCTTCCTTTGCTAGTTCCTTGGATGTAACATTATGTTACTTGAGATATTTCTTAATATTTATTATAAGCATTTATAATAAATACTATAAATAATTTTTACTCTCAGAATTCCTTTTGCTGCATCTCATACGTTTTGGTATGTTTTGTTTCCATTTTCATTTGCCTCAACGTGTTTTATTTTAATTTCCCCTTTAATTTCTTCTTTGACCCATTGGTTATTTAAGAGACTGTTGTTCTACTTCTAAGTATTTGTTAATTCTCCAAAATTCCTCTTGCCATTGATTTCTGGTTTCATACCCTTGTGGTCAGAAAATATATTATATATATATATATTTTTTTAAATGCTTTAAGACTTGTTTTGTAGTCTAACATATTATCTATACTAAAGAATGTTTTGTGTGTACTTAAAAAATGTGTATTCTGCTGCTGCTGGATGGAATGATCAATCTGTAAATGTCTGTTAGGTTTACTTGATATAAAATGTAGTTCAAATCCAATGGTTCTTTATTGATTTTATGTCTGTCCATTGTTAAAAATAGAGTATTGCAGTTTCCTTACTATTATCATACTGCAATTTATCCCTTTCAAATATATTAATATTTGCTTTATATATTTAGGTGCTCTAATGTTTGGTGCATGCATATATGTTTACAATTGTTATATCTTCTTGATTAATTGACCTTTTTGTTATTATATAATGCCATTCCTTGTCCCTTTAGAATTTTTTTTTTTTTTTGCATAAGGTCTATTTATCTAATATAGTATAGCTACTCCTGCTCTTTTTTGGTTTCCCTTTGCATGAAATATCTTTTATCCATCCTTTCACTCTGTATTAAAGGCAAATAGATCTTGAATTTTAAAAAATCAATTAAGGCACTCTGTTTTATAATTGGATAATTTAATCTACTTATATTCAAGGTAATTATTTATTGATTAGAACTTTTACCACTGCCATTTTGTTATTTTTTTTTTCTGGTTTAGGTAGACTTTGTATTCTGTTTTTCCTCCTTTGCTGTCTTTGTG
The DNA here is from genome assembly GCA_963574415.1 of Tarsius wallacei. NCBI lineage: Eukaryota > Metazoa > Chordata > Mammalia > Primates > Tarsiidae > Tarsius > Tarsius wallacei. The sequence continues at coordinate 7,753 of CAUYQG010110252.1, read as the reverse complement.
ATTAGGCAATTTGCTCTACTGATCTCTGTGATTTCTTACTTTTCATCATTTGCATATCTACTGTAGGCTTCTGCTTTGTGATAATAAGGCTTACATAAAACATCTTACAGTTATAACCAGCTATTTTAAGCTGATAACAACTAAATTTGTATAAAAATACTCTACATTTTTTGATCTTCCTCGTTCCATCATTTTATGTTTTTGAGGTCAAAATTTGCATCTTTTTGTATTCTATATCCATTATCAAATAGTTGTTGTTGATATTATTATTTTTAACATTATTGTTTTTAATGCCCACACTAATGATAAAAGTGACTTACACACCATCACTATAGTATTAAAGTATTTTGAAATTGTGTGCTTACATTTACTGGTGAGTTTTATACATTTGTGTTTTTATGTTACTAATTAGTGTCTTTTTCCTTCAGCTTGAAAAATTACTTTTAGCATTTCTTGTAAGAGAGGTTTGGTGGTAATAAATTCCCTTGCCTTTTGTTTGTCTGGGAAAATATTTATCCTTCATTTCTGAAGGACAACTTTGCCACATAATGTATTCTTGGTTAACATGTTCTTTGTTACCCTTCAGCACATTAAATATGCCATTCTAGTCTCTGCTGGCTTGTCAGGTATCTGCTGAGAAGTTTGCCACTAGACTTATTGGAACTCCCTTGTGTGTGATATGCTTTTCTTTTCTCTTGATATTTTCACAATTCTTTGTCATTAATTTTTGATAGTTTGATTATTAAGATTTGGTATAGTCTTGTTTGGATTAAATCTTATAGAAATTCTTTGAATTTTCTATACTTGAACATTTATATTTTTTCATCAGATTTGGAATGTTTTCAGCTACTACTTTTATAAATGAGTTTTCTGTTCCTTTGTTTCTCTCTTCTTTTTCTTTGAATATGTATTCTCTTAATATTGCCTCATAAGTTCTGTAAGATTTCTTCATTCTTTTCAATCATTTTTCTTTTTTGTTATCTTTATATTTTAAAATATTCTGTCTTTCAGTTCATAGATTCTTTCATTTTGTTAATTCTGCTGTGGATGCTTTCTATTGCATTTTTTATTTAATCAATTGTATTTTCAGCTCTGGAATTTCTGTAGTCTCATGGTTTTAATTTCTCTGTTAAATATTCTGTTTTGGTCATATATGTTTTCCCAATTTCATTGAATTGTTTCTCCGTATTATCTTAAATTTTACTGAGTTTACATGAAGCAATTTTAAATTCTGCCAGGCAATTTGCATTCCTCTATTTCTTTGGGGTCTGCTACTGGTGATAATAAGTCTTCTTGGTTTTTTTATGTTTATTATTGCTTTATGTTGATATTTGTGCATTTGGTGAAACATTCACCTGTTCTAGACTTTATGGACTAACTTCAATAAGGAAAGACCTTTTTCTATTGTATGAGAGTGATAGGTAGCTGGTGTGCAGCAGTTCGGTCATCAGTGAGGGCACAGCTGTGTAGTCTACAAGCAACTCTGTCAGCTAAGGTTGGTGTGGATGAAGATTGCAGTCATCCTCGGCAGTCAACATTGGCTGACTGCAGTGATGGCAAGGGTTGTTGAGATCTTTATTGGCAATGACTGCTAATGTTTCTCCTGATTTATTTTTCTCCCACTGAAGAAGTTGTAGCTGTGGTGATTCCTTTGGCATTGGGTCTGGCTTGTAGATGCTTGTGGTGGTGGTGGCACAGGTGTGAGATGAGTGGCACTCATGGATACGACATGAAACTGAGACCCGAAGCACAAGCATGTCGAAGGACTATGACTCTGGTGTCTAAGGCAGTATTGGCACTGGTACCCAGAGAATACACACACTTACTGCCACAGTGATAGCACTATGAGAAATGTGGGTGCTTGTTCCTCAGATGCTTCACTCCCACAGAGCTGAAGGGTCAAAGAAAGGTTCCCATCACAATCTTGCAATTTCCCTTTAAGATGACACTTTTTAGCCGGACCGGTGGCTCAGCCTGTAATCCCGCGTCTTGGGAGGCTGAGGTGAGTGGATTGCCTAAGCCCCCGGGTTCGAGACACGCCTGGGCAAGCGAGACCTCATCTCTACAATAAATCAAAAAATTAGCCGGGCGTGGTAGCGCACGCCTGTGGTTCCAGCTACTCGGAAGGCTGAGGCGGAAGGATTGCCGGAGCCCCTGGGCGACAGAGTGAGACTCCAACTCAAAAAAAAAAAAAAAGATGACACTTTTTAAACTCAGAATTCCAGAATTCCGGTCCCAACTTCCTTATTCTCTCTTTTAGGATGGTCCAAACTCCTATCCCAAGATCTGTTCTCCTATCATATACACTACTATACCAAAGGGTAACCAAGGAACACCTGCTCACAGAGATTGTGAATGGACTGTAAGTGAGAGCTTGGACATGTGTACATAGGTTCCTTTTGACTGGAACAAAGCTACATGCAAGAAAAAAAGGAAAGTAAGTGGGCCATAGACCAGGGAGATGGACAATAACTCTGTTTGTACCTCTATGTTCTGGAACAAAATTCTGAGAAATTCAAATATTTTAAATTTGTACCCAGCATTTCAGGTTATTTTGAAAGTATACTTGCCAAATAAAGTGAATAAAACATCTTATTTAAATTTTTATTAGTCATTTAAATATTCAGACATGTGATATGTGGGTACCCATTTTGTACTCTTGCCTTGAGTTCCACAAATGTTGGTGGCATGTCTGTATAAGATATGCACTTGTATTTTTCATATCATTGTATTTTACACTATTTGAGGGGAAGGAATTTGCATTGTACCACTTTATATTTATTATAAAATTTTACATATAACAAATAGTTACTTTATGTCTGCTGAATTAATTAGTAAATGAATTATTTTCTCAAGTACCTAACACATTAGTTTGAACCCAATAGACATTTAATATATGTTGTTGAGTTGACAAATGAGAGTATTTTTTCCACTGTATGAGGTTCTTTCTTTTGCTTAGGCATGTATACTTTAAACAGCAATAATATTAGTAATAATAATAATTATTATTATTATACATTCCAACATCTATTCAACCATCAAAAAGAATGAAATAATGCCTTTTGCAGCAAGTTGAATGGAATTGGAGAGCATCATCCTAAGTGAACTAACACACGAACAGAAAACCAAACACTGCATGTTTTCACTTATAAGTGGGTGCTAAACCAAGGATACACAATGACATAGAGAATGATATAATGGATACTGAAGACTCAGAATTGGGAAGAGAAGGGGTGGAGGCACAAAAAAATTAGCTATTGGGTTCAATGTACACAGTTAGGGGCAGAGGATTAACTTAAAGCCCTGACCAAAAACTATTTGTACCCACTAAAGCTACTGAAATTAAAAAAAAAAAATCAACATCTCCATTGGATAATCAGGAAAACTGATTTTAAATGATGGGAGACATTTTCACATAATTTATTTTGGAATCACATTTAATTGTATATGCTAAATTACTTTTTTTTTTTGCATGAAGAACTTATTCCTGTTATAGCTATGAAGTTTAAAAGAACACACTGTCCATCCTAGGTAATTTTGCATAACTCAAGTGATTGGCAATGAAGTAGGAAAACCTAACAAATAAATTAAAATATGCTTGAGTCTTTTTAAAATTATTTATGGATAAACTAAAACAAGAAAGACTTTTAAAATAATGTATTTATAGATATCTTATTGTAACTTGCATAAATAATTAGAATATTGATCTTAGCAATAGAAAAAGGTGTACATCAAGTTGCTATATTTCACAAGTGTGCCTTGAACTGGTGACTGCAAGAACATCCCACTGCTTTTCCAGTACATCTCTTCTAATAAAGCTGAATTTATGTGGACAGCAAATTTATCAATTATTGTTTAAAATGGAAAACAGTAATAAAGCCTACATAAAATAAAACAAATGCAGGTACAAGAACTTTTGCTATCACATGTCATTTACCACCTTCCTCCATAAGACTTGTTCACTTCTCATCATATCTTCTCTCCTGCCAAATTGCTGCCCAATAGAAGAGAGAAACAATTCTTTAAGGGCTTAGAAGTGTCTATTGCCACTACTGTGAGAGTGGGAAAGTGAGTAAGCCCACTACTTGTATACAAAGATTTTACTAAACCCTCATAGCCCTCTGACTACCACAAGAATTTCAGGAATGCTTCTATTAATTTCTTTACTACATTTCACATCTAACTAACTGTACTCATTGTCATTGGGCAAAAAATTTCATATGGGAATTCTAATGACTAGATGAATCAGATACTGGAATTATCTGACAAAAAATTTCAAGTAGCCATCATAAAATACTTCATCAAAAAGTCAAAAACTCTTGGAAAAAGATAGACAATATTATCATGATAATAAAAGCAATAAAAAAGGACCAAAGGAAAATTCTAGAACTGAAAATACAATAACAAACCAAACCAGAATAAAACAAAAATATCAAAGAATGGTCACAATAGTAGAGTGGATATAGTAGAAGATAGAATCAGTGAACTTGAATATTGATCAATTAAATTTATCCAGTCTGAACAATACAAAGAAAATGGAACCCCCCCAAAAATACAGACAGTCTTAAGAATCTGTGGGTCAATAACAAAGCAACTAACACTTATAACATTGAAGTACTTAAAGGAGAGGAAAGAGACGCACACCTGAAAAACTGTTTGAAGAAATACTCATAGAAAAGGCAAAAGATAGAAAACTACAGTTTCAAGAAGTAGAGTGAACTCAAATGTGATAAAGTTAAATTCATGCCAAGATACATCATATTTGAATTTTTGAAAACTAAATACAAAGAAAAAATTTAAAAATAACCAGAGGAGGATAGCATATTACTTATATGGAAACACTAATTCAAATGGCAATGTATTTTTTTTATCAAAAACTATGAAAGCCAGAAGGAAGTGACACATTATTTTTCAAGTACTGGAATAAAAGAACTGTCAATCATGAGTTCTATATCAAGCCAAAATATCTTTAATGGAAGAAGGGTTTGAAATAAAGGCATTCTCTGATGAAGAATAGCCAAAATAATTTGTTGCCAGAAAATGTATCCTTAAAGAATGACGAAAGTAATTTATCTAAACATAAAGGGCATGATAACAGAAAAAGGCGTAGTTTCAGAAAAGAATATTGAACTGGGTAAAACTGGGGGTAAATGTAGTAAACTATTCTTCACACAAATTTTATAAATCATATTTAATGATTGAAGCAGAAATAATCAGACCATCTGATACGGTGTTTCATGTAATTAGAAAAATATTTATAACAATTTAATTTTTACAATGTGGAGAAACAAGGTAAATGGAAATAAGTTTTCTATACTTTCTTTAAAGTATTAAAATGTTAGGTCTGGTAGATTGCATTGCATTACAGATGTATACTCTAAAGCACTAAAAATCAAAGTGGAATTTTAAAAATGCTCATGCAAGAAAATAAAACTAGAGGAAAAAGAAATAAAAGAACCCTAAAGTCAAGCAATAATATGGCAGTTTGTACCCTAATACATCAATAATTATGTTACATGTACATGGTTTAACTGCACCAGTTAAAAGTCAGAAATTAGCAAAATAAATAAATTAAAAAATCTTATGAGAAGAAATTCATTTCACATACCACAATATAAATAGGTTTAAAGTAAAAGGATTAAGAAATATATACCATGAGGCAAATATTAATTTTAAAAGACAGTGGTTATATTTCTTAGTCCATTTTTTGCTGCTATAATAGAATATCGGACTCTGGGTTATTTATAAGAAATAGAAATGTAGGTCTCAAAATTCTGGAGTCTGGGAAGTCCAAATTCAAGGTGTTGGCATCATTACTTGGCAAAGGTGTGGAAAGGCAAACAAAGAATGAGAGAGCAAGAAGTGGCTGAACTCACCCTTTTATAATGGCATTAATTCCAACAATAAAGGCAGAACAATTATGGCCTAATCACCTCTTAAAGGCCCTACCGTTTAATATTGTTATAATAGCAATTAAATTTAACATGTGTTTTGCGTTCTGCCCATCCCCTCAAACTCATGTAATTACCACTTAAAATTCATACATTCCATTCCATTAACACTGAAAATCTTAACTTATCCTTGTATCAACTCAAAACTCCAAAGTTCAGTCTCATCTAAATCAGATGTGGGCAAGACTCAAGATACAATTCAAACTGAGACCAAAAAAAAAAGCTGTGAAATCAAAACAAGTATGTGCTTTCAAAATTACTAGACGTTCTTGTTATAAAAGGGAGCAATAGAAAAAAAGAAAGGAGAAACAAGTCCCAAGTAAAAAAACAATGAGGTAAGAAACATTTAATCTTAAGACTCAAAAACAATCTCTTTTGACTTCATATTCCTCTTTCAGGAATACTAGGGCAAGTGTTGGACACAGAAAGCCTCAGGCAAACATGCCCCTTTGGCTTCACTGGGCCCAGCTCCCACAGTAGCTTTCATAGATTGGAGTCTCTTGCCTACAGCTTTTCCAGCTTGGCAGTTCATGCTGGTAGCTTTCCAGTTCTAGAGTTCTGGAGGCACTCCTTCTCCCAAAGTTCCACCAACTCTACCACAGTGGAGACTCTCTGTGGTGGTTCTTTCCCTGGGACAAATTTTCGTCTGGACCCTCGGTCTGTCCACAACATCCTTTGAATCTAGGTTGAGGAAGCCATGCCTCTAACAGCTTTTGCACTGTGCGCACAAGCAAGATAAGTTCTATGTGGATGCTGCCAAGGTTCACTGCTTGCACCATCCAGAGATCCTGGTCAAGCCACACCTAGGCTCACTTGAGCAGTGGTTAGAACAACCAAGGAGCTCTGCGTCAGAATATGGGAAGAGGAGGTCCCAGATGGCCTTGGGAAGTAGGTAGACATACATATTGGAAAGAAATAAAACTATCCTGTTTGCAGATATCATGATTTTCTATATCAAAAGAAACAGAGAACGTACACAAATTTCCTAGAATGAATAAGTTAGTTTAGCAAGATTGTAGAATACATGATGAATACACATAGTTTTTAAAGGTAGTTTGCAGTTCTTTGTATCGTAATATTATAGAAACTAAAAATTTTAAAATGCAATACCAGTTATAATCAGCACAATAATAAATAAGATTTTCAGGTATAAAATTAGTAAGCCATTCCAGAAGCAAACCCTCAATTTCTCAACCAACTCATCTTCGACAAAGCCTCCACCACCTACCAATGGGGAGAGGAGAACCTATTCAGTAAATGGTGCTGGGAAAACTGGCTGACCACATGCAGAAGATTGAAGCAGAACCCCTGTCTATCCCCATACACAAAAATTAACTCCAAATGGATCAGAGACCTAAATGTAAAACCTCAAACCAAAAGAACCATAGAAAATGAAGGACATACCCTCATGGAAATTGGAACTGGCATCCAATTCCTGAACAAAACCCGAAACCCACAGGCCATAAGAGATAAGATAGACAAATGGGACCTCATCAAACTAACAAGCTTCTGCAAAGCCAAAGAAACCATCAAGAGAGCAGGAAGACAGCCTACAGACTGGGAAAAAGTATTTGCCAGCACCAGGTCTGACAAAGGCTTAACATCTTGGATCTACAAGGAACTCAAAAGTGCGGAAAAGAAAAAAACAAACAACCCCATTGTAAAATGGGCAAAAGATATGAACAGACACTTCTCAAAGGAAGGCATCCAAGCAGCCAACAGACACATGAAGAAATGTTCAACCTCACTAATCATCAGGGAGATGCAAATCAAAACCACTCTGAGATACCACCTAACTCCAG
>CAUYQG010110250.1:0-31407 GCA_963574415.1 Tarsius wallacei | reverse complement strand
TGGATTACTCTCCCTCCAACCTCAGAGGCCCTCCCTTGTTGTCTAGTTAACCTCCACCTTGGCTGGGCCCTATTGTCCTTGTATTCATATTTTTTTCTTTCTTTGTTTCTTTAACATATGTATATTCTTTTGCGTAGGTTTTAAAAATGTAAAGTGCATCATAACTTCACCCTGGACCTTATTATTAACAAGGGCTTCCCTGAATCTCAAGATGTAGTAAAAGCATGTATACATAAACTATGTTGAATTAAATTGTGGTTCCTAGAAATAAGTAATGTGCAAAAAATATGAATACAAGGACAATAGGGCCCAGCCAAGGTGGAGGTTAACTAGACAACAAGGGAGGGCCTCTGAGGTTGGAGGGAGAGTAATCCACGGTTGCCATGTGCCACCTCAATTTTCAGTAATAGTGGCCACTAGGTGGCAGATGACATCCGACAACAGATACAAGTGTCAGTCTGGAAAGATTAGGATGGTGTGCAGTGGCTTTGGGGTGGGGGGTAATGGAGGCACACCAGGTCACCAGCCTCCTGATCCCCCTTGGACCATGTTTCTGGGTCCAGCGCATCCTTTCAGGATCCCCACAACTAGTTGACCAGAGTCCCTGGGGGACACAGCCTAAGTCTCTGTCCATGGTATCATATGGAACTTCTATCCAGAAAAGAGCAAGCACCATTGGCTTGGGGTAGAGGCGAGGGGGGAGAAGTACAGTCCATAGAGTTTTGGTGGACCCTAGGGCTGACCCACTCATGACCTAAGAGCTGCAATATCTGTCACAGCAGAATAAAGTGCATGAAATGCATGCTCCTTAACAAAGTGTGTCAGGAAAAGACCATTTTCACACTCACTCCTGTCCTTGGGCCAATTGTTTCTCTGAAAGTACAGAAGTCCATCAAATGGTTATTTCTAAATCATGTTTCAGACTGCATCCTACTGTGAATCAGCTGGGAATCTAGTTCTGTGAATCTTGGCGTTTCAACAGTTGACATCAAAGACTGTAGTCTATGCACTACACATTGCTCAACCATATTCACGATTTTATACCATGACAGTGGGCCTTTTTCTTCAATGCCTTCATGATTGGTTTCACTAGGTAGTCTTTTTTGAAACACGAAAGTAGAATATGATGGGGGAGGGGGTTCTTAAAACAACAGAAACTTATTCTCCTGTAGTTCTGGAGGCCAGAAGTTTGAAATCAAGGTATTGGTAGAGCCATGTTCCCTCCAAAGGTGGCAGGAAAAGAGTGAAGGATGAGGGGATAACATTCTAAGGGAAAATAAAGATGGGGTAAATTTTCTGTTAATGAAATAACATTTGGACAAGACGACAAAATCAAGCACACGTCTGGACCCAGCTTAGTGATGTATGGGCCAAGGCCCTTTGCCCCCTGAAAGTTTGAACGTCACCGACAAGGAGGCAAATGGAAAAGTAATACAAATTTATTTCCCACATATACACGGAACCTTCAGAATGAAGACCCAAAGATACAGGGGAAATTGTCCTTTTTATGCTTAGATTCAACAAAGTATGAACAGCAATGTAGAAATAGGATTGGACAGGCTGGGTTCGGTGGATCAGCCTGTAATCCCAGCACTTTGGGAGACTGAGGAGAGTGGACTGCCTGAGTCCACGGGCTCGAGACCAGCCTGGGCAACCTGGCGAGACCTCATCTCTACAATAAATAAAAAATCAGCTGGGCATGGTAGCACACACCTGTAGTTCTGGCTACTTGGAAGGCTGAGGCAGAAGGATTGCTAGAGCCTAGCAAGTCAACGCTGGGGTGGCTGTGAGTGTGCCACTGCACTCCAGAGGTGAGTGCAGGGCAACGGAGTGAGACTCCAATTTAAAAAAAAAAAAAGAAAAGAAATAGGATGGGACAAAAAGGTACGATCTGTTGCTTACTGCTAATAGACTGAGGAAACCCAGCAAGGCCTGTCTGCCTAGATTCCTTTTGGCCTCTCTGGGCATGTATTCCTTCCTTCTAGATGTGGGTCAGGATCCTTTCTGGAGTGGGGGTCTTATGACCAACAGTCAAACAACAGAGGTCAGATAATTTTCTTATGGCCAGTTTTCACAGAGAGGCAGAGGCAAAGTTAGAGTCCTATTTTTAGGTTTTATGACTAGCTCTGGGGAGGAAGGATTCTAGTTTCTATGACTGAGAATGGGACTGAGACAGAAGGGAAGGAAGAGGTCAGAGAAAAACTTGCTTCTGAAGCAGTTGCTGAGGCCTTCATTTTGGGGTATCGTTTTTTGAGCCCCAACAGTCCAACTAGGGACTAAGACAGACAAAGATGAAAGTAGCAGAGAAGACAATGTGCCCATGAGAGAAGGAGCACGCACATACTTTTCATGAGTACACCAAGACTGAGAGAAGACTGAGGAAGACAAAATGAAGAGGTGACTGACAAACAATATGGAACCAGAAAAATGACATGTATGTGGAAGCATCTAGGGAGACATGGAGGAAAAGAAACCATTCAGAACACTTGCTTCGGGTATTCGGACCATGAGAACTGACCCACATTTGCTACCTCCTCGGGCCACTCCACAGCAGCATACGGGACTATTCTTTCAGCCAAAGTCCAAACCTAAAAGGACTGCTGGTACAGTAACTCTGACTCACTCTAATTTCTTTGTTTCTGCAACTTGAGTGCTACTTAGTACACAACTACTTATTTCAGGTGTTGATCCCTTAGAGTCAAGGCTCGTGATGGACCAGGGGACTTGGAAGACTAGAGTGCATGTGGCCAGAAGTTGACGTCCTATGTCTATTTAGGATAAAATTTACAAAAAAGAGCTACTTTAAATCTCTCAGAAATGAGAAGAGCTAAAAATGGCATATTTTGTTAATGTTGTCTCCTATCCTGAGAATGACTTAGAATATCTGATCTCACTCTCTTGTGCCACATGCTGAGGTAGAGAGTCAAGAGTCAGCAATAGGCAGTCAGCATTCTCTCCTGGCAGCAGTGAGATACATGGTGGTCCAACAATGTTCTGTGCTCCTGTAATTTTGGGTGGCCATGGCGGATAGATTTCAAATGTTTCTGGAGAGGAACTAGTCATCTGGGGCTTCTGAGCATGGGATGGGGTTTTGGATAGTGACTTACGGGTCAGAGTTTGCCAGCACACATGTTCCACAGTGGGTATGATGAAATACAATGTAAAAGGATCCTTGGTTTACACTAAGTTCCCATGCTAGGCCCCACAGAGCAGACCATATCAGCAAGAAGTCTCTCATGCCAGGTGCCACAACTTTGCACTGAATTTGGACACAGAATCATTTTCCAAATATTAGGAGCTTTCCAGCAGTGGATCAGAAGGGACCCAGCTTCCCTGAGTTGGCAGGATAAGGAAGTCCTCTGTGTTTTAACCCTCTAAGGAGAGTCACTTTGAAAGCACCCATCTACTACTTGTTCTGTGTCTGCTTTCCTCAGCCTTTTCCTGTCTGTAGAGCCCACCTCTGCCACTCAGCTCCTAGGAACACTCAATTCTGATACAGAATGAAGTGTGGCCCGAATCTAGAATCTCAACAAAAACCAACTAAGGTTATTAAACTCAATATGTTGTCACTGTATCTTTTGACAGCACATATCAGGCACTTGAGAAAATGCCAGGGCATCTATTTTTGTAGCCAAAAGAGGGTTTGCGAAATAGTCCCCCCAAAATGACAAAGAAATTGCCTCCATTCAAGAAGCAATACTCATTTCTAGCCTACAGCCACCCATGCGGGAGAATCAGGCTATCTAGAGATATCCTCTTCAAAAGGGCTTTCGCTTGGTTACATAAAAATTAGAAACTTGATTTCCTCTGATGTAGCTTCACAAAAATTATGTCAACATAAAACAAACCTCCTAAGTGCTCTGGACATTCACTTAAGGAGAATGCCACAGTCTATGCCCACTGTGGCTTTCTGTTTTCTTTTTAGAAAACAGACACAGGATCTTGCTATGTTGCCTGAATTGGTTACAAACTCCTGGGCTCAAGCAATCCTCTCACTTCAGCTTCCCAACACAGCCACCACACCAGGCCACCCTATGTGGTATTCTAACATTCAATGTGCTTTGGGGGCCAGCTGCCATGGGAGTGGGTTTTTCTCCTTTGCAAGTATCCATACAATACAATCCAAAAAAGGCAACCTTTTGGTGGTTCATGTTACGTGGCTCAATGCCTGGAAATCAGTAGTATTTGAATAAATCTTCATGATTGATGGAACACTGAGGTGACATGTGCCTTACCTATCATCAGCATCATCTGCTGCTGCCGCCGCTGCCATAGACCAGATGCTTTGTGAGTGTTGGTGCTCAGAAAACAATACCCCAAAATAAAGGACTCAGCAGCTGTCTCTGAAACAAAAGTTTTTCCTTGACCTCTTGCCCTCCTGCCTCTAAGTCTCAATCTCCCCCAAGGCTAGTCATAGGAACTAGAATCCTTGGGTCAGATAAACCAGAACTCCTTTTCCCAAAAGCCAGTTATAAAACCTAAAAATATTCTATGTAAAAACTGGTCATAAATAAATGATGTGACCTATGGTTGACAGTGAGTCCCAGGACCCTCATTCAAGAGAGGACCTGCCCCCACACCCAGAGGAAGGAATGCAAGGAAGGAGAGGCCAATAAGAATCTAGCCAGAGGCCCATCTTAAATTTGGCTGATCCTAAGTTATGCTTGTTATGCCCAGTGTGATTTCTTGTGGACCATGGGCTTAGTAGCTCCCTGCACAAGAGGAAACCCCTTAGCTTTCCCAATGGACTCACCCCAGGTGATCCTTCAAATCCATTCAAATGCATAAAGTTCTCCTCCCTGAAACCCCAGGTCTAATTCCAGGTCACTTTCTTTCTTTCTTTTTTTTTTTAAAGAGCACCTACCTTGACTGAAAACCTTCCCAGGAGCAGTCAGCATTCTCATATTTGGGTGACTGCACTTAAGCTGGGTCTGGTGTTGACCATAAGGGAAGGGTCACAAAGTGCTGGCAGTGAAAGACTCTCCTATCCGTTTCTGCATTCTTTACCAACAGAAGTTAGCAACATGGCCTGATGATGTTTAGTGCAAATTAAATGCACTGGTATGCATGTCAGCATGTGCCTGTATTTGCGTATTTTTAAGAAGTTTTTATCTCAGATATCTATATATTTTTTCTATTAAAGTACATATAACTATATGTAAAGATTCATGTATCCAGATCTGTTTGTTTCCCTCCTACATGGCAAAGTACCATTACAAAATGGCACAGTCCTAGACTCCTATACACATCAACACATCGATTGTTAGTCTGATTGATGTATATACACTGATGCCTCTATTTATGTTACATTTTTCTTTATATATCTAGAAATATTAGTATTTTGTGTATATATTTATTTCTAAATTAGGTCTTTTCCTAGGCCCTGTGTCTGTGATTTGCTCCTGACAATAAGAACTGTAAATAATTTTATCATTTATCAAAATAAATGAGTAAAATTTGCAAAGTGCTTTATTTTTCCCACAATAAACTTGTATTACCTAGATAATGAATTTGTAAAAGACTTCTGGCTCCATTAAAGTCAACAGAAAAAAAGGCTTTTTTTTGAAACTCAAGATTTGATGGCTAATGAGGCAGGAAACTGAGCTCAAGGAAGGAGCCAGAACAACTGCTCAGTGTCTAGGGTAAGCTTGGCTGACCATGGGAAAGTAAACCCACAGGGTGTTCTGGGCAGGGCCCAGAAGAACCTGGTTCATGGAGGTGGTGGGAATACATCCTTCTCAAACTGGGCTCCCACAAAGAGCCCAGAAACAATGACCCGATTTTCTGAGTCAAATCTTTATTTGGCAAACGAAGTTCCTTCCTGGCGATGTAGCCACATGGGAGAAGCAACCAGGTGCCCAGCACCCAACCACCCGAAGTGTCTCCAGCCAGAAAACCAACCAAACAAAGCCCTCCTCCTCCTCTTCCGCTGCTTTAGTGTTACGAAGGAGACAGTGTGTGGTGGGCTGACCACAGGACTGCAAAGCTTCCCCGAGATGCTCTCGAGTCTGCAGAGCAGCAGCAGGGACTGATCCTTAAGACTGGCGAACCTCATAGCCCTGGGTAGTGGGTTGTAGAGAGCTGAACAGGAAGGAGGAACCCTGAGAGCCAAGGCTTCAAGGAGTTGTGGTCCTGGATCCCAGTCCCCTGGGGCAGGCAGGAGCTCCAGCCTCAGGCCCAGCCCAGAGTCACAGGCTGGTTCCATCCCCTCCAAAGTGCAATGCCAGCCCAACTACTCACAGGAAGGAGCTGTCATCGCCCCTCAAAATGGGCTGTGATTTGTTCCAAAGTCTTCCCTTTGGTTTCAGGGACACAGAACAAAGTGAAAAGGACACTGATGATACAGAAGGCAGAGGCTAGCCAGAAAACTCCGTAGGGCCTGAGGACCTCCTGCAGAGAGGAAAGGCTACGCATGGGCATGGCAAAAGGTCAAGAGTGGTCATGAGCTGAGGCACCACCCACCCCCACCAGGCAACACCAGGGTGCCCCTACATGCCCTGCCCATGGCCATGCCCATTCCATCTCCACCCTGCTCTGGGAAGTGGAGGACAGTCTGGTACACAGTCCAGCTGCCTGGGCCAACCACTATCCAAGGTGCCAACGCTGTGGCTGGGGAAACAGGCTCACAGCAATGTAGTGACTGCTCCATGGTGAGAAGCCTGCTATCAAGTGAGAGTTGGCCTCCCACATCTGACTCCAGGACCACAAATGCTTTCTCCACACTCAGCTTTGGCCCTGTCCTGAGGCCACTGACCCCAGTGGATTCTCTCTTCATGGAATAGTGGGAATGGGTGAGTTATCAGCAGGCTGAGACCAGGCAGAGTAAGCATGGCCCCAGGAGCACATGGGGACACTTGGGGCCCACGGGCATGAAGGAGCAATTCTCTTTTGTCAGAACCCATCTTTTCTGTCCTCCACCATTGAGACCTCCCAGCTGCCAGAACGAATGGACCCACCCTCTGCAAAGACCTTCCCTTGACCTCTTGGACACTGTCTACCTGGGTCACTGTTAGGTCTTCTATCATCTCCCTCTTGGCTTCTTCCTTTGCTGTCCAACCCCTCCCAGGCACCAGCACGCAATTTTTACCCCCAGCCTCTGTCCTGGATCTCTGATATGCTCCCTGAGCAGCCCTGCCTGAGTGGAGCCCAGGCTCCGCACAGAGTCCAGGCCAGCCTTTCACTGACCTGCCTCCCCATGCCCCAGCTCAGCCCTCCAGGTTCATTCTCCCACCATTGCCTTCCCAGCCCTTGTCATAAAGGGGACACTGTCCACCTTGTTCACCACTATCTCTGGCACCCTGTACAGGCCTGGACACGGTACATGTTTAGAGACCTGGAGGGAACAAATGACTTGATTATATGCTCCAAAACCATCTCTCTATTGGCTTGGAAGCCCAGGGGCAGGGACCACATCTGTGTCAGTTCACCCATGAGAAGGTAGCAAAATGGTGAACTGAATTGATACTCCCATCAACCATAAGAGCAAGGTGCTTTACTCTCCTCCATTTGCAGCCAAGGAAGCTGGTTCAGAGAAGGTAAGCATTACCCCCAAGGTCACACAGCAAGGAACTGGCCAAGGTTGGACTTGCACCCAGTCCTGTTGACTCTTCTTACATAGACCTCAGGCTCTGGGCCAGTGTTCCTATCATTCACTAAGGAGACAGGCCGGCTATGCTGTCTGTCCACCAAGATGGACTAAGACCGCTGAGGAGTCACAGCCTGAGTTTCCCGCCTGCCCCAGCCCATCTGCCTCCACTTCACACCAACTGAGATGGCTGATGCCCCAGGCATGGTGGGGCCTCAGCCTGGACACAAGACTGCTGACCCTGAGTCTCCTGCAACAATAGCAGTTTGGGGAAGCACTTCTCTGCTGACTGCATGACGGGGAAGGCCATGGGGCCAGCACTCACCATGAGGCTGCTGAACTCTTTTGTCACCAGAAAGGCCATGAGCCAGTTAGTGAGGACACAGATGCCTGTAGCCACGCCCTTGACATGTAGAGGGAAGATCTCCGACATGAGGAGCCAGGGGATGGGCCCCCAGCCCACAGCAAAGCCTGCAGCAGCAAGACAAGCATCAGAGCCCAAGGGACCAGGTTCCTGGGCTTGCTGCAGAGCGAGGAGGCTTCTTAGCCTGTGGGGCTGGTGGCTCCTGGATTCATCTGGTCCCGCCAGCTCTATTCCTTCCTGCTATGAGGCCTGGGGCCAGCCTCTCCCTTCTTAGGCACAGGCTATCTCTATAAGTCAGGGCAATAATGGGGCGTGCCCAGAGGGTTGTTGTGAAAGGAACATAGCAGGGCTTAGCGCAGCATCTGGCACATGGTCAGGGCTATAAGCACAGAGTCGGGATCCACGGGACAGAGAGGTGAGGCTGGGCAAAACTGGACTCCCTGGGAGCCACAGGAAGCTGGCAAAGCAGGGCCAGGGCTGGTGGGAAGGTGGCTTTCACCCAGCCTCCCACGGGCCCCTTCTTACCAGCAATGAAGAGGCACATGCTGCCCACAGCCAACCAGGCCAGCCCCCCACTGGCGTCAACGGGCTCCGTGGAGACAGGTGCCAAGAGGGCCATGTGTGAAGAGTTGCCAGGGCTACTCTGTGTCAGCTTGAAGTAGGCACCGAAGGCACTCATGCTGAATACCATGATCATACCTGCAGGCGGGAGGACAGTGTTGGGCAAGGTGCTGGGGAAACAGCCCAGAGAGCAGCATGGCCACAGCGGTGTGGCCCAAACGCCTCTGAGGGCAAGCCTGGCTCACCAAGATCAGCCAACTTGGCCTTTCAGCACTTTGGCCCTGGGAGCCCTGTCTGGGCAGCAGCTACCCCATCATGGACCACAGACCTCAGCCAACCCCAAGAAGTTCCCCAAGCGGACCCTCTGGGCCCAAGGAAGCAGGAGCGGCGCCAGCACAGCAGCAGCATTTAACCCCCGGCCCCCAAAAGTCATCTTTGCAGCAGCCCGTGGGCACCAAGTAGATCATCTCACAAATCTCACAACAGTGCTGAGGGAGGAACTGTCATGATCTCCCTTTCTGGATAAGAAAACCGAGGCTCAGAGAGGTAAAGTCACTTGTCCAAAAGGACAAGCTTTTGAGTCACTTCACTTCCCTGGATCTAGTTTCCCCACTGTAAGCTGGGGCTGTGATGGTACCTTCTGGAAGGGGTTCACTGCAGAGGTGGAAGGCATGGCATGGCAATGCATTAGTGCAGGCTTGGAATGAGCGCTCAATGAGGAGCTGTGGTCAAATCATGGCCATCTTAGTCCCTGATGTTTATCTTTAATGAATGCTCACCTGGTCTCCTCTTTGGCAGAGGCCATCCAGCCCATGGTAGGGAGCCTGGCCTGGGTACCCCGCCTGCACAGGGCTCAGCCCTCACCCTTGGGCCTCACCTGACAAGGCCAGGAGCAGCCTCCGCCCCACTCTGTCCATGATGAGGGCCGCCACAGCTGTGAACAGCACCTGGATGATGCCCACGATGACTGAGGCCAGGTTGCTGTCCTGGGGAGATAGGGCCAAGGCTGGTCAGGCAGGCCAGCCAAAGAGATTAGTCACTGCTTCTCCAGTCCTTTGCTGGGTGACTACTTCCTGGGTTTGGGAAAGAAGTCCCACTCATGTGGCAGGCCAGGCAGAGGCCCCTTTACCTTGAACTTGGCCTCTTCAAAGATGGTCTCTGCATAGAACATGACAGCATTGATTCCCGACAGCTGCTGGAAGGCCATTAGTGAGATGCCAATGATGAAGGGCTTGTAGATGCTGGGGAGCCTCAGCAGGGCCAGGTGGAAGCCCTGCTCCAACAGAGACCACCATCAAGCCTCCCTCTACCCCCTCCAAGGGGCACCCACCCCTCTTAGGGCCCACTGTCTTAAGGCTTAGGGAGTGAGTCCGCTTCTCATCACAACCCCACTTGTGGTCTCAGGTGCACAGACAAGGCCCTACATTACTGTAACCTCCCGATTATAAGAAGATCCTTACCTCCCTAGGGTTCATCCTCATGGGCTGAGGGAACCACACAGAGACGACTCAGCAAAGTGCATGCTGCTCCCTGAGTCCCAGCCATCAACGCAGCCAGCGCTTGTCTCAGGCCTGGGTCTGGCCCCTAGCTGAGTGCCTCCCACAGCCCTCTTCACTGAACCCTGACCACCACCAGGAGGCATGTGTTCTGACCCCCATTTTACAGATGAAGAAACTTAGGCTCAAAGATGGGAAGGTCACACAGCAGGTAAGGGGTAGAGTGGGGGGCTCAAGTCCAGGTCTGTCTCACTCTAAAATCCAGACACTTAACCTTCTTTCCTACCCTACAATTCCCTAGTTAACTCCAAGTCCTCAACTCTGCACCTGTGTTCTCCTCTCTAGGCCTGGGCTTCTCTTCCTGAGACAGTAGGAATCAAGGCTCAGGTTTCCCAGTGACCTTCAAGGCTAGGGCCCAGCTAAGACTCCAGCTGGTCTCCACCTGCTTAAAGACAGAATAACCCTGGGCCTGTTCCTTGCTGAGGGTGGAGGGGCATCACCCTCGTCCCCCACCAGTGTGTGGCATTAGGGTCAGGCTGTGCTACCCTCCCCTGGCTGCTATTCCCTTTCCCTAGCTCTGCCTCCAAGACTCTCACCTGGTGCTCAGCCCCAATGGGGGGCTCTTCCCAGCCCTGCTCAGAGCCCCACAGGAACTGCAGGGCGTCCATGGCTTCCTGGTGCTTGTGCTGAGTCAACAGGAAGCGTGGGGTCTCAGGCATGCAGCACATGAGCAGCAACATGAGGGAGGGGGGCACACAGCCCAGGACGGCCAGCCAGCGCCACTCCAGCACCCAGCCTGGTTGAAGGGATGGGGAGATGTCAGTGCCGGGCTGAGCGCGTCAGACCTTACCAACCCCAGGACTCAGTTTCAAGGGTGGGACCTCACTGCCTCTTCATGTTACTACTGACATTGTCACTATCATTGTTCACAAGGGTAGAGGGCATGGGCCAACCACACCAGCTGTAGAAATGGTGGGTACATCAAGACATACATCACTATGCTGCATCTGTGCAATGAAATATTTATGTAGTCATGAAACAAAGAATGAGGTGCTGGCTATGTGTCCACATGGAATGATATGGCATCATCTGTAAAAAGGCAGGGAAAGGAGAGTAAATATGCATATTCCTCACATATGCACAGACTGCACCACTACCAAAACCAGGCAGCGCCGGTTCCTCAGACAGGAATGCGGACAGAAGCAGGGGAGGATTTTCACTAGACAGGTTCCCCCACAGCACTTCTCGAGTGTTGAATTGTTTGACTGTTTTATCTATTCAAAGTATAAATGACATTAAAGAGGTGGCAGGACACTTCATCATCTGAAAGATGGATGAAGAACAGCATAAATGCAGAACTATCTAGCTTCATATAAAGCCAAAGAGTTCTCTAATGAAGGCGCCCTGGAATAAATGAGTTTAGGGCACAGCCTCTCTAATTTCTCCTAAGCCCAATGGCTTACCCCCCCACCCCGTGGAAAAATACCTCTGTGATAGCCATGAAGTACCTGTTTTTCTCTCATGCTGGGGGGTGCAGATAAATCATAATGTCTCCATAAAGTCTAGTTGTTGGAGTATTGCCCCATTGTGAAGCAAACAAGTCACCACCATGTCACTTTGTGGACTGAACAGTTAACCCACTCCAGTGGATCAAAACTCACAGAAATTGATCATTGAAAGGCAGGAGAAGCAACAAGTGCACATGAAGATGAACTGAAGGCAATGCTGTGGGTAGATCGACACCCAACCCTGTCCCCCAAACTATGAAGGTCAACACCTGTGCTTTTTTTCACTGCAGGGCTCCCAAGACAACCCACGCTGCTGACAGGATTCCAGGTTAGTCAGGATGGTAAGTGGGAAGAAATGAAAGACCAAGGACCTGTGTATCATCCACTCTGAAGAAGCAGGTGTATGTGCCCTGAGCCCCCCCACTCCAATCCCCCCTGGTTCTCAAGCCATCACTTGACAATTCTCATTTGGGACCTGCTGCCAGGTACTTTTCATGTGTCACTTAATTTACTCCCGCTACTGCCTCAAACTAGGTGGGACTCTCCCATTTAAAGACAGAGAAACAGGTTGGGTACAATGGCTCACGCCTGGAATCCCAACACTTTGGGAGGCTGAGGTGGAGGATTGCTTGAGCCTAGAAGTTCAAGACCAGCCTGGGCAACATATTGAGACCTCATCTCTACAAAAAATAAAATTAGTTGGGCATGGTGGTGCATACCTATAGTCCCAGTTACTTGGGAGGCTGAGGTGGAAGGATTTCCTGAACCCAGGAGGTTAAGGCTGCAGTGAACTATGATCATGCCACCACTGCACTCCAGCCTGAGTGACAGAGTGAGACTCTGACTCAAATAAAAATAAAGATAGAGAAACAGAGGCCTCCAGGGATGGTGTGACTTGAAAAAGGTCACACAGCAAGTACCAGAGGCCATCCCCAAACCCTGGACTGTCAGACATGAAGCCTGCTCTCTTTCTAATGAGAACACATCTACCTCCAGAAACTTCCTCCATGCTGGCCCAGCTCTGCCCCCAGGGATCCCTAGGAACCATCCCTTTACACTGCAACTCGCTGACATGGTAAATCCAGCACTGACATTCTGAGGGAGATTCACCCCTTCAAGCTCCTGGGCTGAAGACTTGCAGTGCCCTATGATCCCTGGAATCCTCTGGTTTGTCACTACACAATAAGGTACTCACCTAACCGGTCAGCCTTGCCCACACCCCTGGAGTGGGCTTCTGGGAAGATGAGGACATCACCTTCTCCAGTTCTCCCTGGATCTTAGCCACAGAACCACCTATCTCAAGGTCCCAGGGAGATAGTCTGGAGCCTGGTAATTTGGGCACTGGCTGTGTGACCTCAGGCAAGTCCTCTCACCTCTCTGAACCTCAGTTCATACATTCATAAAACGGCCACACAGTCATGAGCAGGAATCAAGAGACAATGATAACTATACCTGCCAGGTAGGCCAGGAGGATGCCAACAACAACCATTAGCTGCACACAGGAGCCCAGGAGTCCCCGGACTGCTGGGTAGGCAACTTCAGAGATATAGACCTGCCAGCAATAAGATGAGATTTTACTTAGGGTCCAAGAGTTCTTAAACTGAAAAAGCTTAGCCATCCAGAACTGAGGAAGTCCTGACTGGGGCTACTGCAAGCTGATGCCCCCAATCCAACCACCCCAGGTCAGCATAGTCCTCCCCAGGTCCCCCACCCCCATCCCCACCACCAAATGGTCTGTGGCAGCTGCTTAAACAGGCTTGAGGATAACAGGTGGCTGCTATGTGTGTATGTGAGGGCAACAGGAGGCACAGAGCTTCTGAAACTCTCATTTAATGTGCACAAATACCTTTGATAAAATGCGGATTATGATTCAGGTCTGGGGGGAGGGGCCAAGATTCTGCCTTGCTAACCAGCTCCAGGTGACTGATGCCCAGGCCACTGGCCCAGGGACCACACTTTGAGTGGTGCCCTTGGAGTAGAAGTAGAAACTCTCCACCTCAATGGCTACCA
Organism: Tarsius wallacei; assembly: GCA_963574415.1. NCBI lineage: Eukaryota > Metazoa > Chordata > Mammalia > Primates > Tarsiidae > Tarsius > Tarsius wallacei. Next base: position 17,883 of record CAUYQG010110250.1, on the reverse strand, counting down.
GTGGCTGCCACTGCTTCTTTCTTCTGCGCTAGGTGTCACTTGGCCCTTCCTCATGCTTCAAAGTTATCCCATACCTTATGCTCAAGATGAAGACAGGTGGGTCTTTGCCCAGTAACACAACCTAAAACATAAAATCCCCAGCTTCTTCCCACCCTCTCTTGACCGGGCTGCTGCCTAGTGCTCAGCAAGTGCATGTGAAATGAGGGGCAAGTACAAAGGGATGGGGGGTTGGTGCTGAGCCACTGCTTTTAACCCCCACCAGGGTGGGATGTGGGTGGCTGGTCATCCACACCCATGGCCAGCAGCAGTTCACTGGTCACCCAGCAGTCTCAGCAGCAAGGGTCCAAGTCCTTCCACAAGCCATGGCAGGCGCTGCATGTGCAAAGCCTCACTAAATCCTCACCTCACCAGCACCCCATGAGGTGATGACATAATCCCTGCTTCACAGGGAAGGAAACGGGTCCAGAGAGGCACTCTGCTTAGGTAAGTGGCAGAGCTGGGATCTGACCTAGGTGTGTGGGGCTTCCAAGTGAGCAGCGCTGGGTCAGGAGAGGGTTGAGGGAAGCTGGGAAGAAGTGGAGGCAGGCTTGTGCACAGTGAAGGGAAAGGCAGAGGCTAGCAGCCTTCACCCCAAGGACAATCAGAACAGGATTTTCCTAACCGTACTCAGGGATTGGAGACAGAAGGTTGGGGCATTAAAGCCACAACGTGAGGCTCCTGTTGATCACCTGCAGCTGCCATCTGGTTTGTAGAGCAAGAGAGGCACAGCTAAGTGTGACGATCCCGAGGTCAAGCCCCGCGTCACCGCTGACTAGCTATGGACCCTACCTGGGCAAAGAACTTCACGTTTCTGAGGCTCAGTGTCATCCATAAAACGAAGACGATAAGGCAGCGGCTCCTTCCAAGAGCCGAGCGAGGGTCAGGAAGACAAGGCAAGAAGGGGCAGGGCGCCTGGGCCCCGGAGGGCACCGCTCTCGGGTCCGGGGAGCGGTTTGTCGCCTTGCTTCTCGGTCTCAGGCCGCGAGACGGGGAAACTCACCGGGGCTGCTAGCGAGGCAACGCCGCAGGCCAGGCCGGTGAGCAGGCGGCCCCCGAGCAGCATCCACAGGTCCTGGGCCGCAGTGATGACGGCAAAGCCGGTCACGAAGGGCACGGTGCAGAGCAGGAGGCTCAGCTTGCGCCCGGCGCGGTCCACTAGCCAGCCCCCCAGCACGCCCCCCGCCGCGGCGCCCAGGGTCACGATGGCCTAGGGGCAGGGCGACCGCGGTTGAGCAGGGCCCGCCAGGGGGCGCAGTCCGTCCGCGCCCTCCACCCGCCTCCGCATCGCAAGGAAAGGGTGGGGTCCCGGGCTGGAGTCAGGAGGGGGCGGTCCCGGCAGGGCAGCCGGGACCCACACGGCGGAGGGCCTCGGCTCCTGCCCCAAGGGGTGCGAGGCGGAGGGCCTTGGCGCCCGTCGAGTGGGAGGGCGCGGGGGTCCCAGGCCGGGCGGGGGAGAGCCCGGGGCCTCACCCCGAACCAGGAGGCAGCACTGTCATCGAGGCGCGGGGCCGGCGGCGCGGCGCGGCGTAGGCTCGGGATGGCCGGTGAACTGTAGCCGAGCGCGAAGCCGAAACTGAGCGGACCCAGGGCAGCGGCGAAGGCTGCGAGGAAGACGCCGCGGCCGCGGGGAGCGCTGCGAGGACAGGGCGGGGGTGAGCGGCGCCAGCAGGAGCGGAGCTGAAGGGCAAGGCCGAGGCCGGGGGTCCCTGCTGCTCACCTGCCGCCGGGCGGCGCCAGGAGCCGCTGAGTCTCGTCTTGGTCCTCAGGCGTCATGACCGCGGCTAACGCTGGCTCAGCGGGTTCTGCTGCCGGAACCGCCACGGGTCCCGTGAGTGCGACTCTCACCGGCCTCTCGCAGCAGAACCGGCCAATGGGCGGTAGGGGGCGGTGCTGGGGCGGGATCGGAACCACAGAACGGCCAATGGGAACGCAAGGTGGAGTTTGCGTCTGCGAAAGAACCCGCCCTTCCAGTTAAGCACAGAGCCGGTAGGCGAACAGGCTGGACCCGCCCCTAGGGCCGAGCTGCCCAATGCAGAGGTGAGGCGGAGTTTGACCATCCAATTAGGGTGCGGTGCGAGCCCGTAGACGGGACCAGAAAGCTGCCTCCGAATTGATCTGGCCAATGAGGATGTAGGGCGGGTTTGCTTTTGGGGTGGGTCCTGGAGTCGTCTCTCAATCTAGCTTCAACCAATGAGAGCGGGACAAAGGCGGAGAACGTGGACCTCCGCGCCGGACTTCCCGCCCCCACTGCGAGCAGTTGTAACTGTCCTCCGGTGTCGGGTCTGCAGATCCTGCTCTGGCTGCCCCTGACCTGTCTGCCTGGCCCAGGTGTTAACTCTGAAAGCTGCGGAACAGAATGTCAGCAGGCCGACTGTCCCGAGTCGCCTCCCTCTCCTCCCGGACGCCGAGACGGGCTAGACACTCCAGCTGGGCTGCTGGGGCAGAGGCGTGGCCCTGCGTGCGTAAACCTACCGCCTTGCCTCCCTGATTGATGAAGGCTTGGGCATCCAGGTGCCTTCCCAGGCCAAATATGTGACTCATCTGGACTTCACGCTCCCTATTACGTTCCACTCACTTCACAGGAAATCTTGACTCTTGAATTTTCAGCTTACTACCTCCCAGTGCACTCAAGTCACCTCGAAGTGAAGATGCTGAGGCTCTGTTAGATTTCACCATGTGTACCCAATTTATACCCAACACTTTCTGGGTAGAGGCAGCTACGGTGGAGTGCTGGTGTAATTCTGGAAAGAGCCAGGACTGTGGGAATAAGAGGCTTGGTTTGTATTCCCTTTATGGGCCTCTGTTTCCTCATTTCTAAGTGGAGGTGGGGGTGTGTGTGTGATAAGTATCTTCTAGGAGTTGTAAGCAGAGTAATGTATAAAACCAAACAGATGCCCAGTATGATTATGATTTTTTTTAACCTATTGCAGTCTCCTGACTGTTCTAGCAACCAGCATTTCTCAATCTTGACCACAAGACTATCTTTAAAGACTTAGGCAACTGCCCTTCTGTGCTCCCACAGCATCTTGTGCTTAAGTTATAAGTTCTTATCACAGCACTTATCATTGCTTTGTAATCCCCTACTTCTCTACTTCTCCAGTGGACATGACCTCCCCTGGAGAGTAGGCACCTGGTATTTGCAGTGTGGATGAATGTCTCAAGCTCCATGGAAAAACTGCTGCAGTTAAACAGTTTCTTTTGTAACTCAGTCAGTGGGGTACACCCAGAGACTTACGTAGAAAGGATGCTCCAGTGAACCCAGCTAGTCCCAGGCAGCCTTCTGGACCATGGACCCCTGCAAACCTGTCCCTGCCCTGTGGCTTGTGGTCTCCCTACCCATTAGTGTGCAGAATTTGCTTCTTGGCCTTTGTAAGCAAATACTGTTGCCAGGACAGCCTCCTTCCTGCCCCCTTTCTATATGGAAATCACTATCAGCCGGATTAGTAGGGTCCATCTCTTGCCTCCTCTACATTCACTTCTCAGATCTGTGACTCTTGTCAAATCATGGGTGGCTTTAATAGTGCTGATATGAAAGAATGCTCTAAATAGCCCTTGGTTTATTTTTATTCCAGGCTGTGAAGCAAGAAGCTTCGGGGTGGGGGGGAGACAGGAAAAACATAGATACAAGCTCATAAAGCTTACAAATTAGCTTAACATGAAAAATACCAGCCTGGTCCAACTTGACACAAGACGTTCAATCTGGCTTTCTGAGGCACACAGAAAAGAGCTCTGAGGTCAACTCACAGGTTCAAATCACTGCCCCTTTCTGAATCTCAGTTTCCTTATCTGAAAAGCAGGAATAATAAAACAATTCACAAAACTGTTGGTGGGGTTGAGATATAGTGTGTAGTTGATTTTGTGTTTTTTTCCCTGTGCATAAAAAACACATAAAACACTAAGGAAGAATAGGAATGCTGAATGCTGCAAAGAATATGAGCAGACACATTTGCTTACAAACAGCTCCACCTGGGTATAACCAAAAAGCACTGTCTTTACTATTCTTGCCTCTTTCTAAAGGAACCAGGTAGCCTTCAGCTTGGGCTCATCATGTTGAGCTGTTTGTGAAAAAGACAGCGAGGTGTGCTCTCCCCACAGAGTGCAAGGCTCACAAGGAGGCAGGATTCACACTTCTGTCGGGTCTGTCAGATCAAGGTCCTGTCGAACACAGTTCTCTGCACTTGCAAAGAAGACCTGCAGAAGAACCCCAGAGCTGTTCTTACAGAGTTTAAATAACTGCAAGTTTATTTTGATGGATTATGTGAGCAAGAGGAGATATAATGAAATGGAACCAGCTGGACTAAAGCCACAGGTACTTTCAAATAGATTAAAATTTTTATGAACAATATTAGTGAAATATAGTGAAACTGGATCTCCCCTGGCTAGTGGCTGACATTTCACTATTTCATTTGCATTTGGCCCAACCCACGTTTCTTTCTGGTCACTTTGGAGAGGGAGCCAGGGAAGACAGATATATGATTAGAAGGATAATCATTTGATGCATGTGGAAGAGCAAGGGGTCCCCAAACAGGAGGAGGAGTTTGAGAGTACTTTTGACCACAAGGGGTAACTATTCCCTGGTTATATGGCCGCAGAGTAACAATGCAACCAATAAAATAATGTTAAGACTTCTGACAAGGTCTTATGCCTTATTATGTTTCATGAGACACAAGGAGGAAGAAAGAGGAGCTTCTAAGATTCAACCATTCAACTTTTCTCATGAGTCTACAGCCAGCAACATAGCTGGTTCCAATCACAATGGAATGAAAGGTGCAGAAGGAAAATTAACTTATGATAAAGTTAAAAAGCAATGGCTTTTCTTTATAAAACACATCATGTGACATAAAAATGTAATGAAAAAATACTATTGCATGTAAGTATATAAAATATAAGAGAAGGTTGCTGTAAATAAGAATGAACAATTTGATTTATTCAAAGTTTCAATCTAAAACTTCAATGAAATCTACCACCTTTATTACAAGGGGACTGATGGTTCCTGAACAGAAAGAAACAAAGGTCAAGAAAGATGGCACCGGACATTGAAGAGTGACCCAAACTGGCCGAGTGTGCAGAAGGTTTGGTCCAATAGATCGGTGACAGGCTAAAAGCCACACTTTGTTGAGAAATGACATTGGAATTGTTTAAAGAGTATAAACCTCTATAAGAAAACTAAAGATGGCAAACGAGAGTTGGACTTCGTTACTTCAAGTCAATAATGTCTTCATCTGAGGAAGCTGTGAGCTGAAAGGGACAGCCACCTGCCACCGGGCTGCCCTCTCTGTCTGCCACAGGGTCCTGGTCGGAGCTGGTTGAGTGGTAACGCTCCTCGGGATTGGCTTCGGAAGTAGAAGGACTTTCCAAGGAAACTGATGGGATCCTAGAAGAGACAAGTCTCTGTAGAGGGATCCATGGAAACACCACAGAACTGGACCTGTTTTGTCTGGCAATTTCCTGCTCACTCGGGCACATGAGTTTGGCTCTCCTGACTCCTACCGTTATGGGGGAAGTGCAGGAATGCAACCCCCATCACCTCATGGGGTTATTGTGAGGATTAAAGGCCAGTGTGTGACACATGGTGTTTGTGAGGCATTATTTACTTACCTTTCTATGCCTAAAACCTTCCCATGCCTGCCCAGGGCCTAAGGATAAAGCTGAAACTCCTATTCACAGCCAAGGGTCTGGGACCTGGCCCTGCTGACCCCTTCAGCCTCCCAGGTCAACTCCCACCACTCCATTTTCTCCAGTTCCTCTCTCAATAGCTTCACAATTAATTTGACCAAAATTGGTTTCTACTTCTCAGGGAGTTCATGCATTCAACAAATACTTCCTGGCCTGCAAAAGCCCACCTGGGCCCACATTCTGCTCACTCAGCCTCAGGCCTCACTGTTGCTGCCTCCAATCTTTATGCTCAAGCCCATACACTTGTCCTTCTGTCTCTTAACCAGCAAAGCTGGACCTGCTTTAGGGCTCTTCTCACAAGGTCTCTGGGCTCTCACTGTCAGAAAAGCTGTTCTCCTAGTTCTTTATCATTCATCCCAAGCCCAGCCCAATGCCACTTTCTCAAAAAGTCTCTCAAAGTAGACCCTCTACCTGCCATCTCATCACTTCTTTTTCTTTTTCCTTTTTTTTTGAGGCAGGGTCTCACTCTGTCACCCAGGCTGGAGTGCAGTGGCACCATTACGGCTCACCACAGCCTCCAACTCCCAGGCTCAAGTGATTCTCCTGTATTAGACTTCCGAGTAGATGGGACTACAGGCACACACCACCACACCTGGCTAATTTTTTTTTTTTGGTAGTGACAAGGTCTTGCTATGTAGTCCAGGCTGGTCTTGAACTTCTGGCCTCAAGCAATCCTCCTGCCTTGGCCTCCCAAAAGTGCTGAGATTACAGTGTGTTAGTCATCACACTGACTCTTTTAAATTTTTTTATAGCACTTGTCACTATTTGAAATGAACTAATTTGCTTACTTGTTTTCATCTGTTTCTCTGCACTGGAATGTAAAGTCCCTGAGGGCAGGGGCCTTGTTGGTAGACCTTGGATTATGATTTATGAGTGAAGGCTCTGCCTTTCCTGATGTTTGAAGACCCTTCCTGCCCCAGGGTAGGCTGGATGGCACCCCTCTTGTCTGGGCCTTTGTTGGCTTCCCCACTGGCTTGTGAAGGCCCTGAAGACACAGATGGGGACTTAGTCATCTTCATATCCCAACACCCAGCTCAGTGCAGGGTGCTCCAAGAATGTGTGTTGGGTGAATGAATGAAGTTTGGACATATGCCCCAATACCCTCCACACAGGAGCATGCATGATGTGGCTTGAAGGACAGCAGAGATTTTATGGGAGAAATCAGCGTGCTTCAGCAACTGAGCATGGACATGTGATACCGACCTTCTACTCAGAGAAGCTGTACTGTGTGTCACCAGTATTGGATGGAGAGTGTCTGTTTCTGTGCAGTCTTACTAAGCATTTCTGTTTTTAAAAATCTCTGTCAATCTAATGAGGGAAAAAAGCCTGTTAATAAATTTTAATGAGCACTTGTTTCATTGCTAGTGAGGCTGCCCATTTGTCTAGCCCCCTCCCTGGCAGGCTGTGCTCTCTGGAGACCCTTAGAAAGGAACTGGCTGCTGGCTGGCCAAAGGGGCCACCCGTGCATCATCAATCCACAAAAAGGGCCTCCTGGGAAGTGCTGTGACTCCCAGGGCCACCATCCTGAGCAGAGGCCTCTCCCCTTCTTTACCTGTCACTGCTTGATGATCTCACTGCTTCTGGCTTGGGGCCTCCTTGGCTTTCTTCTAACCGCTTCTGGGATTTTGATTTAGCCTTTGGTACCCCTTCTGACCTGGGTCCACCTTCATCTGAGAGGCCTGTATTGCAGGGGAAAATCATAGGTCAGAAGGTCACCACCACAGGGCTGCCATGAAAATAGAAAATGCTTTTTTTATTCTTTGTTGGGAATTGGTGTATTATTGTGCTATATTTGAGAAGGAAGATGCTAGAATATGTATCTGACTATAAATGACTGGTTTTCTTGTTGGTGGAAGGTTCTTCTTTTCTGATTATATAGTATACATGCATTGCAACAAAAATAAAAAGACCCTAAAAGAGTCTAATGAGATAATATCTTCTACAGTTTTATCACTGGTAACCTGTAATTGTCCAACTAAAGGGTTCAGTTTCTCAGAAGCACAGTAGTTTGTGAAACGGTGGCTGGCAGATCCACTTTTATATGAAACATGGGTTTAAAATAGCAAAACACATATTTTAAAAACAGAGTGAAAGGCACCAACTTTGAAAATCAGGCAACTCTGTCAGTGTCAGAGCCTACTCTGTCCGGTGGCCCAAATCCCTTCCTCCAGTTAGCTGCTGAGGGTCTGGGTATGTCCAGGACAACTATTGATGCAGTTTTATGCTGTACACATCCCAAACCAAATTTCAAATGAGTTTTTACTGGTTTGACATGTTTCCTTATTTTGTTTCCATAAACCTGAGCAAAAAGTTTTACAACAGCCTAGCCTTTTCGCAATGATCAGGATTTAACATTTCTCTTGTCTGGTCTACCAGCTACATGCTGGTGAGAAGGGCCATCTCTACTCTCCCCACAGACCTGCCCCACCATTTAAGGTCTGTGAGAAGTAATGAGTGAACTGAACAGTGTGTAAAAACATGGTGAATTTCCACTTTGGGATATACCGACATAAAATGTTATCTGAGAATGGCGGGATATAAATCCTTCTGGCCAATCTTCTAGGAAATCATACATACAGAGGTACTTTTATTTTAATGAATTCTATCATACTAGCCATACCATTTTATAAACTGCCCATTTCTCCCTTTAACATGGTTTGGGCAGCTTTCTACAACAATCAATACATATCAAAACATCATTATTGGTGGGAACACTATATGGCATTCTTGATGTAAATATACTAGAACTTATTTATACATCCTTTCTTAAAGGGAAATTTTCCTTTTAAACTCATTGTTTTTGAGGACAATTAATAGCCAAGTATAAAACCAGCTGGTCTGTTCACTGACAGTGGAAACACAAGAATCAAGAGCTATTACCCAGTAATTCCCTGCGGGTTCTGCTGGCTATTTCTTTGATCTCCATGCGAGATAGGGATAAGGAATGCGTGACAGGAATCGCAGCGAGGCCCACACTGATGGGAGTGGGCGGGGTGATGACCTTGGAGACTAGGGGTGACTTCAGAGGTCGCTCGATACTTCTGCCAACGAGGTTTCTAAGTGGAATCTTGTACAGATTTTTTGACTGAATTTCACCTGAAATATGATTTTGAAAAGAACACCAGAACTTTAAGAAAAGTTCGTATTATTTACAAAATATTAATTTCTTGTTCCTCAACATAGTTTCATGAAGTCATGAAGGAAGACTTCACGTCACATGCCGACCTCCCATGTCCCACTGGAGGGCTGGCCAGGGGCACTAATGTGAAGTGCCTGATGGCTTTGCATTTTCTAAGAGCACCATTTTCATGTGTAGATTAGATGAAATGCATGCACTACTGGTTATAAAGCCTGCACAGGAAAAAAAAAAGACTAAGCAAAAAAAAGCAAAAAGGTGCCCTGCTTGGGGAACTAACTCTGTGCTTTATCTTAACAGTGAGTGATAAAGACAACTGATGTAGTAAGAAGTTATGAAAAGTGCTGTGTTCACAGCAATACAGTAACCACTGCAAAAGCCTCTGGAATTCATGGGCAAAGCAGGACAGAGGGAAGGACTGAGTTTGTTGAAGAATGTCTAGGCTTTGTGACTATATACTTGTAGCTATAAAAACCCAGTATTAAGCCCTAAAGGAAAAATGACTGCTGTTGCAAGTTGGAAACACTATATCTTTTAACCTCCTTCTCCCAATTGAAAGGATTTCTTTTTATAATGGGATTTGTTATTGTTGTTATCACAAGGTTTCTTTTTTCATTATTTTTCTTTTTTTTTTTTGAGTCAAGGTCTCACTTTGTCGCCCATGCTGGAGTGCAGTGATACCATCACGGCTCACCACAGCCTCCACCTGCTGGGTCCAGGTGATTCTTCTCGAGTGACTAGACTACAGGCATATGCCACCATGCCCAACTATTTTTTTCTTTTTTCTTTTTTGTGGAGACAGGGTTTCACTATGTTGCCTAGGCTGGTCTCAAACTATTGGGCTCAAGCAATCCTCTCCTTTTGGCCTCTCAAAGTACTGGAATTATAGACGTGGGCCACTGTGCCCAGCCTGGTTATCACAAGGTCTCTTAAGAATGTAACCAGTGCATTCAGATTACAAGTTTTGTTGTTGTTTGTTTGTTTTCATGGCTGTAAGTCATAACTTCTTTAGGCAGTAATCACATGTAGATATTTGACAATAAACTAGGGAAGTCAGAATAGATTAAAATATTAATAAAGTAGTAAAACTTTGACTTTACCTTCCCCCAGGGAAGAAGGAAATACTGGAGTGTCTCGGCCCGGGGGTGTTTGCGGAGAATTGTGAGCACTAGTCCCCTTGGAGCTGCCTCCAGATGAGACCTCATTCACAGCTGCGGTTGCTGTGAAGTATATATCCGACTAGAAAGAAAGAGAAAGCATTACTGAGTGGCCTGGTATTCTTAGCCTTGCATTCACTGGCCTTCCTGCCATCACTGCAAAGCCTCCAACTGGTCCCCAGGCTCAGCTGCAACATCCTTGGAGCATGCAGGGCAGGGCCGAATGTCTGGGGCAGGAGTGGAAGCTTCCAGAGGAAAGCCTGGCACAGCAAGTTACACTTCTCCTGAGTATTGGGTTCCCCACTAAAGTACTTTTTGTTATGTAATTGTTGATCCATGATAGAAAAACAGTCAATGTTCCACACATCTGCAAACACAACACACACTTCCCAAAAAATAATCTCTGGCCCCTGGAGTGTAAGGACTGGAAAAAATCTTAGGGATTCAGTCAGGCTCGTGCAGCAGGTGGGGAAATGGGTTATCTGTTCACTGACTCACAAATACTCCTGCACACTGATACGTGCTGACTTTGTGATAACAGCAGTGGTGTGCTGGATGTGACATAGGGGCCAATTTTCAGGAATTTTTGCAAACTGGTTGTTATTATTAAAAATTAAATTATGCAAACCTGAATAAAAACAAAGGTCCTAAATACCAAAATTCAACTACAGTTATTTGGCTATAATTACTATCGCCTCTGCTCGAGGTACTGACATCAACAGTGTCAATGTCTGCCCACTGCACTACTACACACCTCTCCCTAACTGCACCTGGAGTGGCATCACCCTGGAAACTTGAAATCATTCATGGTAGGACATTTTACACCACAGAAATTAGCAAGTACTACCAATTAGAGCTCAATTTGTTGTTTAGTTGATTTTCTACATGTAAAGTGATGAAGAAAATATTAGTAATGAAGATGAAACTTAGAGGGCTTTTAGTCTAGTTACAGAAGCTGAAAGAAGTTTCGTTTATTAGCCATGACTTGTATGAGGATGAGAAATAGTTTAATAGTAGATCACATATCAGATTTAATGACAATAAACTCATTGGGGAAAGAATAAGTGGATTGAGATATAACTCCAACTGTAAAATCATGGTTAAATTACAACTGCAGTTGAACGTTCTTTGCAACAAAAGTTCAGCAAAAATTAACAAAAGCATCTTGTGAGAACCAATCGGTTAAGTGGATTTTACAATAAAGAGCATTTCACATTTTATTATTTATAAATTGTAAGCTATTTATAATCAACTAATATACACACATATCACACACACACACACACACACACACACATGCAAGCACATTTTCCAGAGCATTTAGTGATTACTTACCAGCTCACCATTAGTGCTATGCTAGTAAGACAGCACAACTCCTGCTCTCACAGAACTGTCAACAGAGCAGTGAAAATGAACAGATGAGCAGTTACTTGCCACCCAGTGTAGATGTCAGGGATGAGGAACTGCACAGAGAATGCAATGGAGGAGCTTGCCCAGTCTGGCAGGGCCGGGATGACTTTGTGGGGCTCACTCTGGAGTGGGGACTAGAACAAGACCTCCTAGAGTATATACCAGTGATAGAAGACATCTTGGAAGTCATCCCTTGGTTTTGCTCTATGAGCTATGAGACATGGGTTAGCCAATTAGCCATGTTTCACAGGCCATGAATTCGAATCAAGGATAGAGCATGGCAAACAAAGAATGGGATAATTCAAGCTCTTACTTTTCCAGATGCAGATTGTCAGTTGAACAGAGACATGACTTAATTGACCAGATCTCTGATGGGGGATTTCTTTTTTTGACTGAGTGCTCCTCAACTGCCACCAGCACTGAATGACTCTATTGACAAAACTGAGGAGTGTTCTGAAGCCCAAGGCAACCACACATGAAAAACCAACCAATCAGCCTGTTTTCAGCCTTTCCTTCTCACTCTGACATTTTGACACACATCGTCATCAGCCTAACTTGAAGAGAGGCAGCTTCTGTGCTCACCTGAACTCTTACAGTGCTGGGCTCCCAAAGCCCTTCAGACAGAAATACAATCCCAGTCCTACTCACCCTGGAGGCCACAAGCTGCAGCTGTGGCACGACCGCGGTGTGGACCAGGTTCCCGTTCACCACCAGGCGGATCTCCATGGAGTCGGTGGTGAAGGCCAGGAGGTATGGGAAAGCACAGACTGCAAGGGAATGGGCGTATCACCTACTAGCCACTGGCTTGGTGGCTGTGGGCAGGCTGTGACTGTCTAATAGTCATCCTCACTTTTCCAGAAACTTCTATCTTTCCCATTCCTCTGGCTATGTCTCCTTCCTTTGCATGTGCATGTCACCCCAATTCTAAGGTAGGCTTCACTTCTAAGGTAGCCTCCCCTGAGTTGCCACGCTGCAGCTCCCAGTAGATATGCACTGTTTGCATTCTTGCTGCCTCTTCCCCTGGGAAGCCCCATTACCTGGTTTTCTGGTGACTCACCAGCCCAAGTCCTACAGGGCTTCTACCTTGTCCAACAGCCTGACACCGTCTCCTCAGGCCCAGGCCATCCTGCCTGGGAGACCTTCCCTTTAGTCACTCTTCAAAGCCCCACCCTGCTCTCTCCAATGCTCAGTCGCTCCTCTCTTCTGTTCCTCCTGCCATGTATCTGGGCAGTGGCTGTGTCTTGCTCCTCACTGGCCCTCACAGTGTCCCTCAGGATCAGTGGTTGGTTATTTGTTAAATGAAATGGCTTTTATGACACACTGACCTCCAGGCACTATACCTGCTCTGATTGCCCTGTGACATACCTTTCTTACTGGCCACTTTCATGTGCTCACTCTCCACACTCGCTCTCCACACTCTCTCCATAGGTGAACTCATCCACTCTCTCGGCTTCCCGGGTGACTCTGTACCGCTTCTGTGACTCTAGCCTTGACCTCTCAAGTGACCACCAGTCTTGTGGCTCTAAACCTAGATGTCATTCCACTCTTCCCTCTCCTGTTTGCCATATCTAATACGTCATCAAGACTGGCCAGTCCTCCCAGGATCTTGGGCTGGTCCCTCCCCAACCCTCCTCTGTAATATGGACCTAGTCACACAGTTTTACTGTGAGGAAAATAGTATGGTCTGGCGCATCCTTGGCTCTGATCTGATTCTTAAAAAACAATGCCCAACTATGGATCTGGAAACACAAACACAAAGCACCACCACCCATGACCTGACATTTTAGTAGCAGGCAAGTACCTGAGTTTCTGTAATTCTAGACTTTTTAGTTTCAAAATGTATATAAATGGTGCTGAAAACACTGTGCTTCTGCCCCAAGTCAGTCAACATTTTGAGGCTGGAGACCCTACTCTCTCATTTTAGAAAAAAGAAAGCGAGGCCTAGAAGTGAAATCAGGTTGCTGAAAGTTGATCGAGCACTGAAAATGATATTTAATTGCTCTCAAATGTGTACATGCTCAGGCTTGGAGAAGAGCTATGGGGAAGAGTAGAAGATAACAATCCCAGAAGGGGAACAAAAAGAAAAAGAACACTTTGAAGACTGATCATATTCATATTGTTTATGGTACTTTTGCAGTAAGCCTGTGAATTGCTTCCATAGGATTGAACAGTCCGAACATACCTATGAAGGGGAAGGTGTTATGATAAAGGTCTTTCTTACCAACTGCGTAAGGAGCTTGGTTCCAACAGAACTGGAAATCTGATGCAGAGGGCTGAACCAAAAACGAGCCACCATTAAATGGGCAAACCTTTTTATAGATGCAACTGTCTGCAACAAAAACAACAGCAGCTCCTTTTCGTTAGAGACAACAACACTTAGAATACTTAAATCACTAATACAGAGAAATGAAAATCAGGCAACAAGAATAGCATCCTAGTTGCTAGTTCTTTATAAATCACCAGTACTGATATTGCCATGATGCTAGATGCTTAGGGTCACAAAGTATTCTGGGCCAGAATACTATTACTACTACAGTTAATAATAACTGCCATTTGGGGAGAATTTACTATGTGCCAGGCATTGAGCTTTAAAACCATTATCCCATTTAATCTGTAGAGATTTACAAAGTAGATGCTATTAGTACACTCATTTTACAGTTGAGAAAATTGAAGTTAGGAGAGGCAAATCGTTTGTCCAAAGTCTCACAATTACTATGTAGAGAACACGGGTCTCCTTGACTGCAGAGTTCATGTACTTCATGTCTATGCCATATCTTCCCTGCATTTGTGAAGGGTCAAGAAGGGGCACTTGATGACAGCCCTTAGGTGAAGGATGCCCTCCTTTGAGACGGTCACATTCTGAGCCTCACTCAGGGCAAAGATGGTGGGAACCATATACTCCCTGCAACATTTTATTATGAGAACTTGAAGCCATATGCTTGTATCCCCTTGGTGAACTTGGACCAGCACTCAGGTTAATTCAATTATCTGTTCCTGGTCTGACCCAAGCTCTAAACACAAGTCCATATGATTCAGATCCTCTGAGTGTGAGAAGGTCCATGGAGAAACAAAGGCTCCTTTTATTACAGAGGCCCATCTCCTTTTAGTAACTTTTTACTACTTTTTTCAATGAAAAACAGAATTTTTATTAATATCATAAAGACTGGATGTTAATTAACATTTGAGTGCTTACATTGCCACATACGATAGGGATGACTCACAGACATAATACTGAGAAAAAAAAAAGCTAGATATCTGAGTGTATGCTGTGTCTGGAGAAGTTCAAAATTATATATGGTGGTAGAGATAGAAATGGTAGTGTTACTTTTGGGAGGAGATAATGGCTAGGGGCCACACAAGACCAACATGTTGAACTCTGTTAATGCATTTTAGGCCACATGCATCCCCACCTACATTTTAGAGTCACATTTTTAACTTCAGAAAAAAAGAAAGAAACATGACACAATTGACAACATGATGAATCTATAGATATAAATAGAGTTTTGTTACAATTGGGTCTTGGCTGCATTTGTATGTTCACTGTGTGAAAAATCACATAACCAATTTTATTTTTTAATTATTTTAAAAACAGCTTTATTGAGATAATTTACAGGTCATAAAATTCACCAATTTAAAATGTACAATTTAATGAATTTTAGTATATTTATAAAGTTGTACGACATCACCACAATGTAATTTTATCTTCCTCCCCTAAAAAGAAACTTCATGCCCAAGTAAGCACTCACTTCCCATTCCTACCCCAATCTACTTCTGTTTCTGTGGATTTGCCTTTTCTGGATATTTCATATAAATGATATCATATAATATGTGGCCTTTTGTGTCTAGCTTCTTGTACTGAGCCTAATTTTTGAGGCTCATCCAAGCGTCAGTGCATCATTCCTGAGGCTCATCGATGCATCAGTGCTTCAGACCACATTCTGTTAATCTGTTAGCCATTTGATGAATATCTGTGTTTCCACCTTTTGCTTTTGTGAATAAAGATGATATAAAAATTCCTGTACAAGTCTGTGTGGACATATATATATATGTTTTTGTTTGTTTGTTTGTTTGTTTGTTTATTTGTTTGTTTTGAGTTGGAGTCTCACTCTGCCGCCCAGACTGGAGTGCAGTGGCCACTCCCGGCCACCGCAGCCTCAACCCGCTGGGCTCCGGCGATCCTTCCGCCTCAGCCTTCCAAGTAGCTGGAACTATAGGCGCACACTACCATGCTGGCTAATTTTTGATTTACTGTAGAGATGAGGTCTCGCCAAGTTCCCAGGCGGGTCTCGATCCCGCGGGCTCAGGCAACCCACTCACCTCAGCCTCCCAGCCTCAGGCTGAGCCACCGAGCCCGACTTACATATGTTTTTTTGAGTCAGCGTCTCAATCTGTTGCCTAGGCTGGAGTGCAGTGGCACACTCATGGCTACTGCAGCCTCTTCTTCAGGCGATTCTTCTGCCTCAGTCTTCCAAGTAGCTGGAACCACAGGCACACACCACCACACCCAGCTAACTTTTTTTTAACTTTATTGTAGAGACGAGTTTTCACCAAGTTGTCCAGGCTGGTCTTGAACCCCTGGGTTCAGGCAATCCTCTCGCCTCCACCTCCCAAAGTGCTGGGATTACAGTTGTAAGCCACTGCACTCAGCTCATATGTTTCATTTCTCTTGCAATAGATATCTAGAAGTGGGCTTGCTGAGTTATTTAGAAGTCAAATAATTTGATTTTATTCAGAATGTTACTTACTATTAAATACTTATTTTGTATCTATAGCTAACATCTTTATGAACTGTATTATTTTTTCCTGTTTTATTTGTTGCAGAAAATTTGAGAACAAAGAAAAACTCAAGAACATTTCAAAATCATCTGTAACCCTATGTCCCAGGAAGAAACACTGATAACATTTTGGTATTTCTCCTTCAAGTGTTTTTATTAAGAATGAATACAAAAGTAGGAAAAATGGTATAAGAAAAAACAGAATTAAACTTTAAAAACAATTTGCTTTTTTCATTATATTGTATATTGTATATTTTCTTCTGTACATTTTTCAAGAACATGAGTGTTTAGATTGCTGTATGCATTACAGTACATGAATGTTAACAAAATGTATTTACCAGTTTCCTTCTGTTTCATTTATTTCCACAGATTTCTGCTTTATAAATGAGGCTATAACAGACAAACATCTATCATGCACAGTTTGTTGATTATTTCTTAAAATAATTGCCTGTGAGTAGATGGACTGTATCAATTTAAAATCACATCCTGCCAAGTTCTTCCCCAGAAAGACTACCATCTAGAGCCCTTCTGGCAGTGCAGAGGGTATCTGATTCCATGACCCTGCC
Organism: Tarsius wallacei; assembly: GCA_963574415.1. Lineage (NCBI taxonomy): Eukaryota > Metazoa > Chordata > Mammalia > Primates > Tarsiidae > Tarsius > Tarsius wallacei. The sequence goes on along the minus strand of CAUYQG010110250.1, from coordinate 1,124 downwards.
AGTCTCAGAGACTAAATCCCCCCTCTGGTAATTTGCATATTAAAATTCTCAGTGAGGCATGAAAATAATTAAGCAGAAAGCCATTTGACTAAGGCAGCCTCAGCACCCTGGGTTCCTAGGTAAAGTAAGCTGCAACCCAACTCAGCACAAAGGCTAATATTCTAGAAACCAACCATGAACTATGAACTAACTAGGGACTTTCCACTGGAATGATCCAAAGAGGCTACTGCTTCACTTTAGCCAATCAAGTATTTGTTTTGCTTTAATTTCGTGTTTACCCTGTAAAAGTCTTCCCCTTGTGCCCCTTGGGTTTAGAGTGATCTGAATCATGAATCACTATGTGCTCAAAAAAACCCTTTAAAGATTTTAATGTGCCAAAGTTTATCTTTTAACAATACTTACTGGGTAATTGTATTTCCTCTGTGAATTATCTGCTCATATCCTTTGCCCATTTTTAAATAGGTATTCATGCCTTTATTTCATTGCTATGTAAGATCTCTATATTAATGATACTAACCCTTCTGGAAACACCACAGATATTTTCCTCAGTCCACTATTTTTCTTTTAATTTTGTTTATGGCTCATTTTTGGCATAAAGATTTTAAAATTTTTGTTTAATCAAACTTTCAAACTTCTTTCATGGTTTCTGCTTTACTTATTTGTCATGGTTTCTGCTTTAATGTCATCCTTAGAAAAGCCTTCCACTGCTAAGATTTGGTACACAGTTTTTTCATATTCTCTTTTGCTAAGTTCAGGCTTTAACTTTTTATATTTCACTTTTAATCCATTTAGGACTAAAAAACAGAAGCATACATTTACTTTTTCCAAAAGTTTACCAAATTGTCCCACCCATATTTTTTTTTAATTATAAAGATGTGGGGTACAATTCAGGGTTAGGCATACAAACATTGATTATGCAGGTACCCTTGTTGATGAGGTATGGGCCTCCCTCCCCTAGCAGTTTCCCTCAATTGCCCGTCCCGCCCCTCCTCCCCTGACAGTTTCCCATTACCGCCAAATGCTTTCTTATAATATTATAATTTTTCAAGGTCCACTTATGAGTGAGAACATATGGCATGCTGTTCTTTGCTTCTGTGACAGATCACTGAGTATGATCGACTCCA
>CAUYQG010110248.1:0-10551 GCA_963574415.1 Tarsius wallacei | reverse complement strand
TTATGCAGGTATTGATGAGGTGTGCCCCCCTCTCCTCTGGCAGTTTCCCACTACTACCAATCCTGCCCCCACTTGTTTTTTGTTACTGATGATGGCCATCCTCACTGGAGTTAGGTGGTATCTCAGTGTGGTTTAAACTTCTATTTATTTGACGATTAGTGAGGCTGAGCATTTTTTTCATGTATCTGTTAGCTGTTCACATGTCTTCTTTTGAGAAGTGTCTATTCATATCTTTTGCCCACTTTTTAATGGGGCTTTTTTTTTTTTTTACAGCCGTTTGAGTTGCTTATAGATCCTAGATGTTAGGCCTTTGACAGATATACAGTTGGCAAATATTTTCGCCTGTCTGTGGTCTGTCTCCCTGCCCTCTTGATGGTTTCTCTGGCTTTGCAGAAGCTTGTCAGTTTGATGAGGTCCCACTTGTCTATCTTATCTCTTATGGCATGGGCACTTGGGGTTTTCATCAGCAACCTGTTACCAATTCCAATTTCCATAAGGGTGTCTCCTGCATTTTCTAATGCTCTTATAATTTGAGGTTTTACTTTTAGGTCTTTCATCCATTTAGAGTTGATTTTTGTGTATGGTGATAGGTAGGGATCTTGTTTTAATCTTCTGCATGTGGTCAGCCGGTTTTCCCAGCACCATTTACTGAATAGGTTCATAGACTAAAAGAATCAACATTGTTCAGATGTCCATCCTACGCAACACAATCTACAGATTTAACACAATACCCATTAAATTACCAGTAGCGTTCTTCTCAGACATGGAAACGACAATAGGAAGTCACATGGAAACAAAAACGACCACGAATAGTCAAAACAATCCTCAGCAAAAACAAAACAAAACAAAACAAAAAAACTAAGAGGGAGGTATCACACTCCCAGACTTTAAACTTTATTAAAGCTACAATAACCAAAAAGCCTAGTATTGGTACAAGAACAGAGATATAGACCAATGGAACAGGTAGAGATTTCAGAATCAAAACCTCATTATCTTAACCAACTCTTCTTTGACAAAAACTCCACCTGCAACCACTGGGAAGAGAATCTAGTCCCTTTCTTTTGTTTGCCTTTTTAACTTCACTTGGCTAGTCAGCTTGGGTGGAAAATATTTTAAGGTTGGCTTTTTTTCAAAGGTTATTTGCAGTTTTTTTATTTGCTTGTTTATTTACTTTCTCAGGTCCATGTGGCAGAATAGACATTTTCTACGCTGAATAAAAAGATCTTTTATTATTATCAACATTGTGTCCAATGTACAAGGATGGTTAAAAAGCAGACTCTTTGCTCGAGAGCCTAATTTTTATGTAAATTAGGTGTGCAGACCATTGGAAATATTAAACCAGGCATGAAGAAGTGAAATAAAACCACAGAAATGTACTCATCAGAAAGATGATGTTCTTATACCAGAAAAGGGCTTGCCAGAAAAGTCTTTCATAGCCCCAGAAGGGATGCAAGGTCTTATATTCAGGCGACCTTATTAAATTAGATCCTGAATACACTCAAAATGGCTAAACAAAAAAGAGAGAGTTCAAGCCAAGGGGAGACTCATCAGGACAGAAAAGACCAGTCATAAAAATGAAGAGACTAAGGGCTCAAGAAGTGAATATTACACATGGTTCCAGGCCTGCTGATGATTCCAAATGAGTTCACGTCCAGTTCCTTTTCTGATGCCAGATTATGTCAACTAAACTAACAAGAGAGAGAATGGCTGGTTAAACCAATAGATTTATTTCAGAAAAAGCTTGGAACTTTCAAATCTGGGATATCTATGCTATCATGAGTCACAAGCACACCCAGGGAGGACGAGGTGGTGGGAAAATTTTAAAGGCAAAAGTGAGAAGTACTTGTAGGTTATTTTGAAACATAAGTGTATTGGTTTACAGATGCTTACTGCAGAAGGTGATGTGTGCATTGGCTGTTGCTAGGAGAAGGTCTCCATAGAAGTGACACTGATTGCCACTGAGACCACTTGCAAGGCTGCAGTTGGGACAGTTACTGGAAATTATGTCCTCATAACTTTGGCCTTTATTTGCAAGATTGTGTTTTGACAAAATCCTTGGTAGCAGTCTCCATTACAGGCAAATGTGCATGAGAGCTTTTCCTTCATGGCCTCCTGAATCCATTTTATTAAGATCTGGCAGAAGTGACTCCATTTTAATTCTGACATCTTTCATATGTCCCATTTTCACAATTCTAGAACTCTCTTACCTAACCTGAGATATTACTTCCTCCTATATTCTAACCACACACACTGATTTTTCTATTTTTTCCTGATTTTTGTTAGCACTTATCTGAAACACTTAACTGATTTCTGTGGTTAATAAATTTAGCTTGCTTAAGTATATATTCACAGGTTCAAATCACAGATTCCTCACCTTCATTTCAAGGTTTGATTGTCACTACTCTATTCCTAAAAATCTGTTTCAGCAGACTGCTAGAGTGAATACTTCATACCATCCTGCCCTTGTCAGAATCTCCTCCATTCAGAAGTCCTTTTGTTAACACGGCACCCACATAAGGAAAAAAAAGTCACTGCATGAAGGTGAACCAGACCTATAGAACTCTTGTCTCAGCCCTTCTATAATTTTACTTCTCACTGCATGTTTTACCTTCCTCTGAGGGTGACATAAAAATACACAGGTCTTAGTTTGTTTCTGTGGCTATAACAAAATGCCCTAGGGAGGATCACTTACAAATAATATAAATTTATTTCTCATAAATCTGGGAGTTGAGAAGTTCAAGGTGAAGGCACAGGCAGACCCAGTATCCAGTGAGAATCAGTTATTCACAGAGGGGGAGTTGTCACTGTCCTCACAGGGCAGATGGAGCAGGCGGAGAGAACAAAGATACTCTCTCAAGCCCTTTTATGAGAGCACGAATTTCCCTCTTGAGGGCAGACCGCTCATGAGCTAGCCACTTCTTAAAGTCCTCACCTCTTCATACTGTCACCTCGGGGTTAAATTTCAGCATCTTAATGAGGACGTGGAAGAGACCACCTATTCAGAACTGACCAACAGATTAATCGAGGTTTACACTAATTTTCTAATGTAATCTGTTTGAGCCTATAAAAATATGAAGTGAACCAGGACACAAGTACTTGAGAACGTCCTTATTATACATAAAGATTAAGATGGTTGTCCTTGCAGAAATGGAAGCAATCGTTTTTCTTGCCAGGAACTTACACTCCTACAAATTTACCCAATGTAACCCCTGGACTGCCTGGATTCTATCGTCACTGTAGGTTGATTCCCTTCTTCCTCTGCAGGTTTTCCTCTGGGCTCCACGGTGAGGTCTGAAACGAAAGGCATCTGGATGTGGTGTATTCCCCACCCCTACAAATCCAACAACACCCTGGTCCTTCTAGACTCTGAGGGTTTGGGTGATGTGGAAAAGGTAAGACAGAGTCATGGAGTCTTGATTCTCTACTTACATTTTTATTTACAACTTCAATCCAACTTCTGTGGCCTATTTTTGCTCATAGAAAATCTACTTAGAGGCAATGGAACTAAATTCTTTTTCCTAGAATTTACTTCCAAGGTAAGCTCAAATACTTGGTATGTTAGGGAGAGATCTTATTTTTAACACTTGGATGAATGACATAATTTACTAAATGCTTACTGAACAGCTGAATTTTAGGACTATATTCTAAATTCATAACCCTGAATTCCAAAGCTCTGTACCAATCAGTGAACAAGAGAGAGGGTCGTGCCTAGGTGAAGACAGCAGTATTATCCTTTAGAGCCTTTAGAGTATCCAAATGCAGGAAGTGGGACTTGAACCACTCATACAAATTAAAGGAAGCTTCCTGGAAGAAACCATAACCTCTGGGATTAATGGGTGCTACTAGTTAAGGTATGTGGTGTTCGTAGGGTTGAAGATTGAAATCAGGAACATAGAGTTTCAGTTAAGTAGTCTATTTAAAAATCTATAGAAAATCACCAGCTACAGCACATTCATAGACGTTGTAGCCCAGCCACTGTGTTTGGAGATAAATTCATCACTGACTTTTATGAAAACATAAGCTAGATCCACAAAAAACATTATAAATTGGATAAGTCCAGATGATTTGTCTTTATAGTGTAAGGTGCAATTAATCTTTTCTCTTATTTATATTAGTCTGAGTAGAAATTGAAAGCAGCATCAGTATGTTCTTAGCTTTCACACTGCAAAAAGTTATGTGTGTGGAAATCTCAATTGGAAATAGTGACTTTACAAAGATACAGTTTTAGAGTTCTCAATCATCCTTTCAGTGTAAAACCAAGATGAAATATTGATTTGAAATAGATTTTAATCTGCATAACTTTTTTCTTTTTCTTTTTTTGCAAAAGTACATTTGTTCGAGAGACCACAGTGTACAAATTTATAGTTACGTGATGAAAGAAGAACAACTGGTTGGCCTTGGAATGTGTGGTACAATTTTGTTAGCATTTAATAATATTTTAAGGACTTTCATATCTTCCTGAATCTCATTTCCAATCTTGTCTTCTTCTACACACACCTACTTGCTCCCTCAGTCAGATAAAATAATTCTATAATATCTTTATATGACCACACCCTAACAATTCGGGCTTGGGCTCCATCGCTCCTTTAATCTTCTTCATCCCTTTCATTTCTTCAAGTTCTTGTTTTAAGTACCTTTGGAGCCAAGTTTTTAAGGTCTGATTTATCAATTGGCTGCTTGCCTCACATCCAATGAAATATGAGAGACAGAGGGAGCTGGGAGAAGTTTATTCCAATACTAAAGAATCACGCAACAGGTTGTGTATTCACCGAGAACCTGTTCATTTAGGCAACGTTTTCATCCAGTATTTATAACAAAACACACAGCTTCTTCTCCTCTTTAACCATTGATTAATCATGGCTACATGTCTGAGTAACTGATCATTACTCAGTTTCTTTCTTTTTTTTTTTTTTAATTGGAGTCTCACTCTGTCACCCAGGCTGGAGGACAGTGGCACACTCCAGGCCACTGCAGCCTTGACCTGCTGGGCTCAGGCGATTCTTCCACCTCAGCCTTTCAAGTAGCTGGACAGGCATGCGCCACCATGCCCGACTAATTTTTTGATTTATTGTAGAGATGAGGTCTCCCAAAGTTGCCCAGGCTGGTCTCGAACCCCCAGGCTCAGGCACTCCCCTCACCTTGACCTCCCGAGGTGTTGGAATTACAGGCGTGAGCCACTGCTCCCAGCTGTCAGTTTCTTTCTTAATCAATATTCAGACCCTAAACAGTTACTGACACAAATCAGTGTTTAGATTTTTTCAATTCTGCCATTCTTCTAAGTTATAATTACCTTGAACAATTTGGGGCCGTGTGCTTTCTAGCTGGTTAGAGTCTTTTACTTATTGTCGCAGTGCTGGACTACAAGGCTTAGTTAAACATTATAAACAAATTTAATAAAAAGACATGAAAAGGAAGGAGTTGTCATATAAAGTCTAAGGGAACAGATACATTCCGGATTGTAAGGAGTTTCAGCGGAGTCCATTTCATACCAAGGTCCAGCAGAGGCTTCTCCAGGGTAGTGCAGTTTCTTGTATGTCCTGCTTATTAAGAGAGCTCAGAGTAGACGGTTGTGTTTCCTTCAGTAACAGTAACGATACTAGATCCACAGGCAGTAAAGGGAGAGAAGGAAAAATGTGTATTTTAAATTCAAGCAGCTTCTACATTTAGACCAACTCAGCACAAAGAAAGTTTCTCAGTACAGGTTTCTAAGTCTTTTCTAAATGGCTGCTCTAATGTAACCAAAATGGCTTCTTTTCAGACTGTAGCACAGCTATCTTCTATCTGCTGGCATCAATTCCAGTTAGGCATAGCCACTTCTTGCTTTGAATTTACAGAGTATTTGTTCCTGTTTATTTGCCTTCTTTCTTCACCCTCTATTTTTAAAAATTGTTGTTTGTTTTGTTTTGTACATGATGACTTTGATCCCACTCCTGGCTGAAATTATTATTTTGGTTGCATTTATCTGTTGGCATGCTTATCAAATACTCCAGAAAGTCATCTTCTTGTGGTTAGGGACTGTCTTATAGAAACTTGCAACCACAAAATCAAATGCAGGATTTGCATTTTGTACACAGAAAAAAAAAGTGAATTCAAGTAAATAACATGTGTATCCCTAATATAGCCCATAATTGCAAAAATTTTCAAAAGGCTTATTGCCCACTAATTACTGGACACTTACTGTTACCTAGTGGTATAGCAAACATTTTACACATTGATGGTGTCAAATTGCTTGTTTTATTACCCAAGGAAAATGAAGCCATGAGAAGAGTTCATGTAAATGGCAAAACTATGGTTTGAATTTTAGATTAGCTTCAAATTTTAGATTATTTGCCCTACTATTAAGCTTTATATACTACAGCTAAAATAGTGAATGAACAACCGGTGAGTGAATGAATGAATTAACGAAAAGCAAATACTTAAGTCTCCACTTGAATGTGCTTTCTAGCACCATATAAATCCTGAAAAAATTTTAAGTTTATTCTCATGCAAAAAGTACAGATCATGATCCTGGAGACTTCAAATCAAATAATAAGAAGCTTCTCTTAAGCAGTTACAGCACAATTTATAAAGCACAGAAAAAGAAGTACTTAGATTTATTTTGTGATTGGCCATCCTACATTAGCAATAGTTTTTAGGACAAGTAGAAATATTTCAACTGCTTTTTTTCATAGCTGACTGATTTAATTTCACTGAATCAAGTTGACAAGTTTGTAAAGCTTACATTTGTCTTTCTTAAGAGACAATGTTTTGGGAAAGCCAGAATGACTTCAGTTTTTATTGCATGAATATCAGCAGTTGCCCTTAGTTTACATCTAAACTGTGGCCTCCATTTTTGTTTTTTGTTGCCTCTAGGGTGACCTTAAGAATGACTCATGGATCTTTGCCCTGGCTGTGCTTCTGAGCAGCACCTTTGTCTACAACAGCATGGGCACCATCAACCACCAGGCCCTGGAGCAGCTGCAGTATCCTTCCAGGAACTGAACCACCATGTTTTAATGAGTTTACAGTTATGGCAATTGAGCATGTTTCTGTTTTTCTGTATTTCAGTTGTCATGGATGAGTAAAGGATGGGGGTAGAAAGCAAAAAGCAAAAGTAATTTTTCTTAAACCTGTTTGTAAGTGAGATCAGAGAACTGTGATGTCAGGCTCTTCTCTTTCCTTAGCGAAGATCTCAGCTATGTGACGAAACTAGCAGAGCTAATCAGAACACAATCCTGCCCCAGCACTGATGAAGTAGAGGACTCCTCTGAGTTTGTGAGTTTTTTCCCAGACTTTGTTTGGGCTGTTCGGGATTTCATGCTGGAGCTGAAGTTAGATGAACACCCCATCACAGAAGATGAGTACCTGGAGCATGCCTTGAAGCTGATTCGAGGTATTACAGTGGCCTGGGTTGGGGAAAGGTTAAATAACATGGTAGGGATCCACTGCCTGGGTAGGGGGAGGTTTAAGAAGCAGGGTAGGGATGATTCAGCACTTAACATCAGTGTTATTTGAGACTAGATTGAGGTTGATCCCAATGTTAATTGGTGACAGGTTGTCATGACTTTAGTGGATTTTATTGCTTTAATATTTCCAGAATGTAGGGTTTAAACTCACTTGAGGAAATTTGGGTCCTGATACCGGACCAAATAATTTTAGATCAATTAGTGCCATGAAAATAAAATTCTTGGTTACAATCAGTCCTACCACTTCCTAATTCCACATACTCATGATGATCTAAACATGATCTTCCTGCTCTATTTTCAGAAAAATAGTTCATTAGATGGGAAGTTGGTAAACAATCTCTTAGAAAAAAATTACCTAATTCTTAAAATCTATTTCATGCCATATATTTGACTAAGGCCTGTATAATTGCATCTTTCAAAGTCAGTATTGTATAGTCTAAATGGACCCAAAATAATAGTGGCATATTTTTCCAGTAAGACTGCCAGAAAATCCTTTATTTTACTTTCCTTTTAATACTGACCTCTTAATTTTGCATCCATACACAATGTGTCATGCCGATAATATAAATTTATTACACATATTGTAGAGAGAAAATAACTGGCAGCAACTATAAAAATAGCTATTTTTGTTTATTCAGTCATTTATGTATTCTTTTACAAAGAAATTATGAACAGCTGATGTACAAGGTCTGACAATTAAGCTCGAGAACTTATCCTAGAAAAATTGCTACATACCTTATTGCTCAATACCGCTATGGTCACCTTCAAAGTACTCCCCTTGGGAAGCTATGTACCTATGCCACTACCTAGTCCACCTGTCAAAGCAATTTTGGAACTCTTCCTGGAATATCGATCAGAGCCATCACCTGTGGTATCCCTTGATGTCCTGAATATCATCAAATGTCTTCATTTCAATACTTCTTTATTTTCAAGTAAAGAAAAATGTCATTGGGGACCAGATCAGGTAAATAGGGAGGGTGTTCCAATGCAGGTATTGTCCACGCTATCAAGAGTGGCAAGTTCATTAACTTAATTGTCAAGCCTCAACGAATAACAACAACAGCTCTGATGGCCATTCCAGGAAAAGAGTTCCAAAACTGCTTTGACGAGTGGACTAGGTTCTGGCATCGATGAATAGCTTCCCAAGCAGAGTATTTTGAAGGTGACTTAGTGATATTCAGCAATGAGGTATGTAGCCCTTTTTCTAGGATGGTTTGTGAATCTAATTATGACACCATGTATGTCACAAAATACCTTTGGAAGACACTGTCAAATCTAACATAACCTGATTAAAGAAGTGATAGGTCCCCAAATATCATTCAGGATAACCTTACTCTATGGAAGAGTGTACTAAAATAATAACTTCTAAACATATTCACAACATGTAATTTTTATTTTTCCTCTGATTGGTAAAAAGTTTTTTTCTTTACTAACCTGGGTGTTTTTGTTTTTTGTTTTTGTTTTGTGTCAATTTCAGACAATTTTCTTCATCAGTATTTTGTCCTTGTTTCTAGCTATACTTTATTTTTTGAGCCCACATTTTATTTCTGACATGGGGGCAGTAAGATTAAAACAGTACCTTATACTAAGTAAAATAACCCAGCACAGGAAGGAAAACACAGCATGATGTCACCTATATATGGAATTGCAAACAAAAAAACTGGAATATATTGAAACTGAGAGAAGAACGGTGTTTACCAGACATATGGTGAGGGTGAGGGAGAAAATGGGAACAGTAGGTCAAAGGTCATTAACTTATACTTATGAAAGATTAATAAATCTAAAGATAGAATATACTGCAGGAGGACTAACTTAATAATATTGTACTGTATACCAAAAATTGGCAGAGAGTATGTTTTAGGATACTTTACTCTTATTACAGAAAAAGAAAAAGAGATAAGTATGGAGAGTAATGAATACATAACTTGCTTGCTTGTAGAAATAATTTCACGATGTATATGAATGTCAAAACATGTTATACAGCTTCTATATACACTTTTTTGAAAAGTATTTCTCATTATTTTTTAATTTACCAATAATTCAATAAAACTTAATAAATAGTCAACTTGCCAGACATCATACAAAGGCCGAGAAAATCAACAATAAATTATTTTACTTGGGGTGGATGCCTCCCTTTTGTCATCAGAAGTAGCTCCTTTAGTCTGCTCTGTGAAGGATTATATTTACCATGCCCTGGATAGATTAGCATAAGATTGATTGCATGACTGGGTAAAGAAGATTCACAGACACGGGAGACTGCAATGACACAAGGACCCTGGAAATGAAAAATCAGCCTTGACTGAAAGCTGCTCTTCAGTGTTCACTGTTTTTAATTTGCAGACGAGAATCCTCAAATCAAAAATTCTAACTTGACTAAAGAGTGCATCAGGCGTTTCTTTCCAAAACAAAAGTGCTTTGTCTTTGACCGGCCAGCAAGTGACAAAAAACTCTTAGTCCGTATTGGAGACGTACCAGAATATCAGCTGGATTGTAATTTTCAGAAACAATCAGAAAAATTTTGTTCTTATATCTACTCCCATGCAAAGACCAAGACCTTGGGAGATGGAATCATTGCCACTGGAAAGCGTGAGTCTCTTTGCCTACATGGGTGTTTATTGAGGCCTACTGTATCTCAAAAATTAATACACTAAACTTGTAAGCACAAACAACTGATGAAATTATAATGTCTGTGTTGTGAGATGAATTCCTATGGGACATTTGGCGTATGTGTTTCTCAGTAAGAGTATACAAGATAAACTGTGAATTCATCTAAAACAAAATAAAAAGCAAGCCATGAATCCCCTAAAGCCTACAGAGATTTTGAGGTACAAAATTAAGTATAAACTTATATTCAAAGCCAGATTCATGGGCATGCTACCTGTGGAGTATTGTAGTGCCCTGTGCAGAGAAGAGATTCTAACTTGGTTTAATGTTCTATCACTGTCTTTAAATTCTTGGTAATTTCTTTTTTCAAGGTAACATAGATTTGCATTCAGAAGTAAGACTCTCAGTCGGGCTCAGTGGCTCAGCCTGTAATCCTAGCGCTATGGGAGGCTGAGGTGAGTGGATTGCCTGAGCCTGCGGGTTCAAGACCCGCCTGGGCAAC
>CAUYQG010110247.1:0-84723 GCA_963574415.1 Tarsius wallacei | reverse complement strand
GCCGGGTGTGGTAGCGCACGCCTGTAGTTCCGGCTACTTGGAAGGCTGAGGCGGAAGGATCGCCGGAGCCCAGCAGGTCGATGCTGCGGTGGACAGGAGCGGCCACTGCACCACTCCAGTCTGGGCGACAGAGTGAGACTCCAACTCAAAAAAAGAAAGCCAAACTAATCTGTGTTCATTTTGTTTTCCTTCCTTCGTATAGTATAGTCTTGTGCTAACTGTTGTCTAATATCTTAAAACAGTTATTCCATACAGTTGATCAAGTTTTCCTTTTGTTTACACTAAGAAGTTAATTCCAGTATCAGTTACTTCTTTATGACCAGATGCAGAAATAGAATATTACTTTTTAACAGATTTTGTCTCAGAAAATTATCTCTATCATTTCCTTTTTAAAAATATGGTTTAGCGGTTTTCCTATTAAGTTTCTACTAATATTTTGATTTTTTTAGAGGCAGAGGAGAAATCAATATTCACAAAGGATTTAGAGTGTCATAGAATTTTACAAGAGTTAATGGAAAGCCATGCCAATCTTTTTTATAGTAATAGAATATCAAAGCTAAAAGAGGCTCTGGAGATTTAACAAAATGCAAATAGGAAACTGTGTTCTTAAAATCAAATATTGAAATTATATTACAAATAAATGGACTAAATATGCATATTAAAGAAAGATAGTGAATGGAAAATAGAACCCATCTAGGTTGTTTATAACAGACAAACTTTAAATATGAGAATACAAAAAGACAAAGTAAAAGGATAAAAAGGGGTGTATTATCTAAACACTAACCCCCAAAAAGCTATTGTAGATATAGCAATATCAGGTAAATATTCTCTAAGACAAGAAGTCAATAAAGATAAAGAAGAACATTGCATAATAATAAAAGGATCAATCCTACAACCCTAATATTATATACAATAACATAAACTAAAACTGACAAAGAAAAATTAGATCTATCCATACACATAGTTAAGACTTTAACATAGCTCTCAGTATAAGAAAAAAATCACCAAAGACATAGAATATTAAACAGTAATATTAACTTACATTAACTAGTTGACATATATCAAACACTACACTCAGTAAATACAAAACACACATTTTGTTCAACTGAACATAGAAAAATAATTCATATAGGTTTCATGTTGAGTGATAAACCAAGGCAAAACAAATCTTAAAGAATTAAAATTATAAAAAGCATAGTCTTTTTTTTTTTTTTTTCTTTGAGTTGGAGCCTCACTCTGTGGCCCAGGCTGGAGTGCAGTGACGTACTCACAGTCACCCCAGCGTCGACCTGCTGGGTTCAGGCAATCCTTCCACCAGCCTTCCAAGTAAGCCGGAATTATAGGCTCGCGCTACCATGCCTGGCCAATTTATTTATTTCTTTTATTGTAGAGATGAGGTCTCGCCAAGTTGCCCAGGCTGGTCTCGAACCCATGGGCTTAGGCAATTCATTCGCCTAGGCCTCCCAAAGTGCTGGAATTACAGGCTGAGTCACCAAGCCCAGCCAAAGGTATAGTCTTTCATCACAATGGAATCAAACCAGAAATCAGTAATAGAAAGCTAACAAGAAAATTCATCAAATAATTAGGATTTAAATAACACACTAAAACAATCTATGGGGCAAAAACACAATGAAAATTGGAAAATATTTTAAGTTGAGTTATAATGAATGCTGGCATATCAAAATTTGTATGTCAGCTAATGCAGTCAATAGAACTTTAAATTTGTGTATTACAGAAGCAGAAAAACTTAAAAAATCAATTACCTAAGCTCTCTGTTAAAAGCTAGATAAAAAAGAAAAATAAACACTAAAAAAGAAGCAATTAAGGAAATACCAGAGCTCGTCAATTAAATAGAAATTGTAGTCTAATAGAGAAAAATGAACAAAAAACAAAAGATAATGCTTTGAAAAGATTAATGAATTAATAAATGTTTGGGAAAATTGAACAGGTATTAAAGAAAACAAATTATTAATATCGATAATAAAATAGGAGACATTATTATATATTCTTACAAACATTGATAATAAGAGGATAATATGAAGAACTTTATGTTAATAAATTTGAAAATTTAAATAAAATATAAAATTTCCTACAAAATACATTTATAAAATAGAAATAGTCTTTCATATCATAAAGATACTGAATTTATGATGCAAAGTCTTCTCACAGAGGTGACTCCAGGCCTTAATTGCTACCCTGGCAAAATTTTTCAAATATTCATGGAAGAAATAATACAAATAAGGTTGAAACTCTTACAGTGAGTATAAAAAGAGAAAACATTTTGCAACTCATGTTATGAAACCACCCAAGCCCTAACAAGGACATTATGAGAAAAAAAATTTACAGACCAATCTCCTTCATAAACATCATTGCAAAAATCCTCACAAAAATATTAACAAATATAATCTGACAATACATATAAAAAAACAAGAAGGGTTTATTCTAGGGATGCAAAGTTGCTTAAAGATTCAATTACCAATGTAATGTAACTTAACATACTAAAGATGAAAGAGCGTATGATGATTACATTAGATGCAGATAAAGCACTTTAAATATTCACTCTCCATTCATGATTTAAAAAAAGAACCTTCAGCAATCTAAGAATGGAAGGGTACTTCTAATAAACATCATTATGAATGGTAAAACAATGAATGTTTTTCTCTGAATTCAGGAACAAGACAAACATATCTACTATTACTCTTCTATTCAATGTTGGCCTTGTTATATTCTAGGCAGAGAAATAAGATAAAAGACACAAGAAGTACATATAGCAGACTTCCAGTTTTCAGTCCCGCATATAAGGAGCTTAGAAGTCTCCACGCCATCCTAACAATAAGCAAAAAGTTGAATAAACTGAAAAAAATCATAGTTTTTCTTAGGTCTATCCAAGAAGTGAGGTCACACAGCAAACTGCAGTTCTCAAAACTAGAGACTAGCAGGTAGAAACAGAGAACAACTTACCAGAGCAAAACCCATGAACAGAAAGCTCCAGTGACAGGTAGGAACACCAGAACTGTAACTGATGAATTGCTGAATGCTCAGTGTGGACAATTCTGAGAGTAAAAAACTACAAGGACACCCAGTCAAATGGAGGGGCCCATATTTTGAGGAATTTAATCTCCAGGAGTTCTGCCAGGTCTTCGTAGGGAATGCCAGGGGGAAAAAAAATCTCCTGTGCTTCCAGCAGGTAGAAAGGAAAGTGAAATATTTTGAAATACACCAGAACATTTTGTTCTTTTTAACAAGTCCTGCTCTTAGGAAAACTATTTTTCCAGAACCTAACCTGCTGAAGTTTTAGCAAAGCCTAACCTACCTAGGAAATACTCAACTCTAGCCTTCCACGTGGAAAAAGGAAAATACCCAACTCCAGCCACACCAACAATCCCACCTAGGACTAGTGACATTCACAGTGAAGACAGTTCAAAAAACTAAGATCTAACCATAGGACTATGGAATGTTTCCCCTCACCTCACATCTTTATCACTTAATAAACTAAAAACCTACTTTACCACAGTTCTTTTTTTCATTTATTTTTTATTTTAAGTATGTGAGTACAATTCAGGATTAGATTAGGTACCCTTATTGGTGAAGTGTGACCCCTCCCCTGGCAGTTTCCCTCTACTGCCAATCCCTTTTTTATAATATTATGATAATTGTTCCGGGTCCACTTATGAGTGAGAACATGCGGTACTCAGTTCTTTGTTTCTGTGATAGATCATTGAGTATTATAGATTCTAAATCCATTCAAGTTGCTGCAAAGTTAATAATTTTGTCCTTCTTCATGGCTGCATAATATTCCATCGTGTATATATATCACATTTTTTAAAAATCTAGTCCACTTTTGACGGGTAGCACAGTTGGTTCCACATTTTTGCTATTGTGAATAATGCTACAATAAACATGAGTGTGCAGGTATATTTTTTATATAGTAATTTAAGTTCCTCCAGGCCTATTCACAGAAGGGAGATTGCTAGGCCGTATGGAAGGTCAATTTTTAGGTCTTTTAAGGAAACACCACACGTTTTCCACAGAGGCTGTACTAGTTTACACTTCCACCAACAGTGTAGAAGTGTTCCCTTTTCCCTGCATCCTCTCCAGCATCTGTTGTTTTTTGTTTTACTAATGATGGCCATTTTTATTGGAGTTAGGTGGTATCTCAGTGTGATTTTAATTTAATCGCTTTTCTTTGATGATTAGTAAGGCTGAGCATTTGTTTCATGTATCTGTTGGAAGCCCGTATGTCTTCTTTGAGAAGTGTCTATTTATATATTTTGCCCACTTTTTAAAGGGGCTGTTTGTTTTTTGCTTTTTTGGCATGCCACAGTTCTTTTTACTGGTATAATATGTCTGCCTTTCAAAATGAAAAAGTTATATGACATACTAAAAAGCAAAAAATATATATATATATTTTAAAGAAAATGAACAAGCATCATAACCAGAGTCAAATATGGCAAGAATGTTAGAATTGACTGACCAGAATTTAAAATATATATAACTAATATGCTAAGGGTTTAATAGGAAAAGTAGGCCACATGTAGAAACAGATGGATTATATAAGCAGAGAGATGGAAATCTAAGAAAGAATAAAAAAGAAAGGCTAGAGATTAAAAACACAGTAACAAAAATGAAGAATGTTTTTGTTGGGCTCATTAAAGACCATATATGGCTAGAAAAGAATCTCTGAGCTTGAGGATACATCAACAGAAACCTCCAAAACTAAAAAGTAAAGGAAAAAAAGACCAAAAAAAGAACAGGATATCCAAGAACTGTGGACAACTACAATAGGAGTAACATATGTCTAATGGGAATACCAGAAGGAGAAGAAAAAGAAAAAAGAACAAAAGTAATATATGAACCAATAATTACTGAGAATTTTCTCAAATTAATGTCCACCAAAACACAGATCCAAGAACACAGAGAACATCAAGTACGGTAAATGTCACATTAAAAAAAAAACACACGAAACAAAAACCAGGCATATCCTTTTCAAAACCCAGAAAAGTAAAGATAAAGAAAAAAATACTGAAAGAAGCTGGAGGGGTGGGGAATGTACCTACAGAGGAGCAGAGAAAATAATTCCATCTGATCTCTTCTCAGAAACCATGCAAATGAGAAGAGCATGGAGTGAAAATGTAAAGTGATGAGAGAGGAAAAAAAAAACAACCCATCCACTTTGAATTCTGTACCCTGTGGAATTATCATTCTTAAGTGAAGTCAAAATAAAGACTTTCTCAGACAAATAAAAATGGAGTGAATGTGCTACCAGAAGACCTGCCTTACAAGAAACGTTAAAGGAGTTCTTCAGAAAGAAAGAAAATTATATAGTTTAGACATTCAGATGTACATAAAGAAAGGAAGAGTATGTATAAATGAAAATAAAGATTTTTTAAATTATTTTAATTTATCTAATAGTTTGTTCAATATAAAAATAGCAACAATGTTTTTATTTTATATACATATATTACATTCATACATATTATATACATCTATACTTAGACAAAAGAATTTTAATTTTCACATATGTGCTAATGTATAAGTGAAGGAATGACAGCAATAATACAAGGAATGGAAGGGAGGACTCATGAATATCTTGTTATTATAAGACACTTGCACTACTCTATACTCTATACTGCTTCACAGTATAGAGTTATTTGAAAGTGGACTTGGGTTGGTTGTAAACGTATATTACAAACTCTAGGTCAACCACATAAAAAGTTTTTTAAAAAAGTATAACTAGCCGGGCTCAGTGGCTCAGCCTGTAATCCCGCGCCTTGAGAGGCTGAGGTGAGTGGATTGCCTGAGCCCGTGGGTTCGAGACCCACCTGGGCAACTTGGTGAGACCTCATCTCTACAATAAAAATCAAAAAATTAGCCGGGCGTGGTAGCACGTGCCTGTAGTTCCAGCTACTTGGAAGCCTGAGGCGGAAGGATCTCCAGAGCCCAGCAGGTCGAGGCTGCAGTGGCCAGAAGCAGCCACTGCACTCCAGTCTGGGCGACAGAGTGAGACTCCAACTTAAAAAAAAAAAAAAAGTATAACTAATATAAGAAGGGAGAAAAAATAGTATTATATAAATGTTCAATTCAAATTACAAAAGGCAAAAAAGTGTGGGAAACAAAAATAGAAACAAACAACAAGGACAACAAATAGAAAACAGTACCAAATATGATAGATATTAATCCACCTCTAACAATAATGATAAATGTCAAAGGTCTAAACCTACCAATTAAAAGACAAAAGATTGTCAGAGTGAATCAAAGAATAAGATCCAATTATATGTTATCTAAAAGAAAACATTTTACATATAAAGACATATAGATTAAAGAGATGGAGAAAGATATACTATGCTTACACATCAAAAGAAGCAGGAGTAGCTATAGTAATTTCAGACAGAGCAGATTTCAGAGCAAGGAAAGTTATAAGGGATAAAAAGGGTTGTTACATGATGTTAAAGAAGTCAGTACTCCAAAAGACATAACAATCCTTAACGTGTATCCACCTAATGACAAAACTTCAAAATAAGTGAAGCAAAAACTGCCAGGAGAAATAGATTATTCCACTGTTCTAGTTGGAGATTTTAACATCCCTGTATCAGAATGTAGACAGATTCAGCAGGCAGAAAACTTGTAAGAACATGGTTGAACTCAACAATACCATCAGTCATCTAGATATAACTGATATCTATAGACTGCTTCATCCGACAACAGCAAATTACACATTCTTCTCAAACTTACATGAAACGTACACCAAAATAAACTACATTCTGGGCTATAAAACCTGTACAATGACCACTTATCTACCTAATCCTGAATTGTACTCCACATCTTTAAAATAAAAAAATTAAATTAAAACATACATCTTAACAAGTTTTAAAAAATAGAACTCATACCATATCTGCTTTCAGACCACAATAAAAATTAAACTAGAAATTAATAAAAGAAAGATAGCTGGAAAAACCCAAAACACATGGAGATTAAACAGCACACTTCTATTAACAGATAAATAACAGACGGATCACTGAAGAAAGCTCAAAATAAATTAAAAAATATTTTGTACTGAGTGAAAATGAAAATACAACTTATCAAAATTTGTGGGATACAGGGAAAGTGCTTAGAGGAAAATTTATAGCATTAACTGAAAATCAATCATCTAAGCCCCACTTTAGGAAACTAGAAAAAGAATAGCAAATTAATTTCAAAGTAAGAGAAGAAAATAAATAATGAAAACTAGATTTAAAGCCAATGAAATTGAAGACAAAATTAATAGAGAAAAATCAGCAAACCCTAGTTTTTTGAAAGATTAATGAAATGGATAAAATTATAGCTAGACTAAAAGAAAAAGAGAGAGAAGAAACAAATCGTTACTATCAGAAATTAGGGAGGGAACATCACTACAGATCCCATGGAAATAATAATAAAGGAATATGTTAACAACTCTATACCTTAGATAAACTATTAATAGATGAAATGGAATTTGATAACCTAAATGATAACAAACTTGATAACCAAAATGAAATAAACAAATTCTTCGGAAGACACAGTGTGCCAAAACTCATACAAGACAAAATTGACTACTTGAAAGGCCTATGTCTATTAAAGCAACTGAATCAATAATTAATAACTTTCCAAAATAGAAAACAGCAGGCTCAAATGAATTCTACCAAAAACTTAATGAAGAAATGATACTAACTTTCTATAATTAATTTCAGAAAACAGAAGCAGAGGGAATATTTCTTAACTCATTATATAAAGCCACCATTATCCAAATACCAAAATTAGACAAAGATATTACAAGAAAAGAAAACCGTATACCAATAACTCTGATGAACACAAATGCAAAACTCCTCAAGAAAATATTAGCAAATCCAATTGAAGAATGTGTTAAAAAGAAGTATGCACCAAGCCGGGCATGGCTCAAGCCTGTAATTCCAGCACTTTGGGAGGCCGAGACAAGAGAATTTCCTGAGCTCAGGGGTTCAAGACCAGCCTGGGCAACTTAGTGAGGTCACATCTCTACAATAAATCAAAAAATAAGCAAGGTGTGCCTGTAGCCCCAGCTACTCAGAAGGCTGAAGCAGACGGATTGCCTGAGCCTAGCAGGTCAAGGCTGCGGTGGCCATGAGAGTGCCACTGCACTCCAGCCTGGACGACAGAGTGAGACTCCAACTCAAAAAACAAAAAAGAATTATGCACCACGACCAAGTGGGGTTTATCCCAGTCATGCAAGACTGGTTTCCCATTCAAAAATCAATTAATGTGTAATCCATAACATCAACAGTCTAACTAAGAAAAGGCACATGATCATATCAATAGATGCAGAAAAAACATTTGATAAAAGTCAACTCCAATAAATGATTTTTTTAAAAAACCTTTGAGCAAGCTAGGAATAAAGAGAACTTCCTTAACTTGGTACAGAATATCTATTTGAAAAACACAGAGCTAATATCAAACATAATGGTAAAAATCTCTTTTCCCAGTAAAGTTATGAACAAAGCAAGGATCTTCCCTCTTACTCTGTTTTTCAAAATCACACTGGAAGTCTTAGCTAATGAAATAAAACAATAGAATAAAATAAAAGGTATACAGATTGGGATGAAGAAATAAAATCATCTTTGTTCACAGATTGCATGGTTGTCTATGTAGAAAATACAAAAGAACAAACAAACAAAAAACTCCTGGAACTAATAAGCAACTATAGCAAGGTTGCAAAATACAACACTAATATACAGAAGCCAACCACTGTCCTATATATTGACAATGAACAAGTGGAATTTGAAATGGAAAACATATTATCATTTACATTAGCACCCCAAGAAATGAAATATTTAAGTATAAAGCTAACAAAGCATGTACAAAATATATATAAGGAAAACTATAAAACCCTGATGAAGGATATCAAAGAACTAAATAAATTAGAAATATTCCATGTTTATGAATTAAAAGACTCAATATTGTCAAGATGTCGGTTCTTCCAAACTTGATCTACAGATTCAATGCAATCAAAATCTCAGCAAATTATTTTGAGGATATCAACAAACTGATTCTAAAACTGATATAGAGAAGTAAAAGACCCAGAATAGGCTGGGCGCAGTGGCTCAAGCCTGTAATCCCAGCACTTTGTGAGGCGAAGGTAAAAGGATTGCCTGAGCCCAGGGGTTCGAGACTTGGTGAGAACTCATCTCTACAATATATCAAAAAAAAAAATTAGTCAGGTACGGTATTGTGTACCTGTAGTTCCAGCTACTTAGTAGGCCAAGGCGGAAGGATCGCCTGAGCCCAGCAGGTCAACACTGGGGTAACTGTAAGTATGCCACTGCACTCCAGCCTGGGCAACAGAGTGAGACTCCGACTCAAAAAAATTTTTTTTTTAATAAACTAAAAAAAAAATCAACTAAAAAAAAAAAGACCTAGAATAGTTAACTCAATGTTGAAAAACAACAAAGTCATAGAACTGACACTGTCCAACTTCAAGACTTACCATATAAAATTACAGTAATAAAGACTTTGTGGTACTGATAGAAGAAAAATAAAATCAATGAATGGAACAAAATAGAGAAGTTCATAAACAAAAACACATAAATATGGTCAACTGATTTTGACACAAGAACAAAAGCAATTCAATGAAGGAAAGATAATCTTTTCATCAAATGGTGCTGAAATAACTGGACATCCACATGCAAAAAGTAGAAACTAGACACAGTCTTCAAAATCTTCACACAAAAAAATCAAAATCTATTATAGACCTAAATGTAAAACACAAATCTATAAAATTCCTAGAGATAACACAGAAAAAAACCTAGATGACCTTAGGTATGGCAATAGCTTTTCAGATAGAATACCAAAGGCACGATTCATTTTTTAAAAAATCAATAAGTCAGACTATTAAAATTTTTTTAAAAATTCTACTTTGCATAAGACACTGTCAAGAAAATGAGAAAACAAGCCATAGATGGGGAGAAAATATTGGTAAAAGTCACATCTGATAAAGGAATGATATCCAAAATATACCAAATAACTCTTAAAATCCAACAATAAAAAAACAATTAAAACAATGGTAAAAAACCTGAGCATACACCACCGAAGAAGATACACAGATGGCAAGAAAGCATATGAAAAGATGCTCAATAATATATGTCATTAGGGAACTGCAAATTAAAACAATGAGACACCACTGCCTATTAGAACAGACAAAATTGAAAACACTAACAACACCAAACGCTAGTGAGGATGTGGAGCAACAGGAACTCTCATTTATTGTTCATGGGAATGCAAAATGGTGCATTTACCTTGGAGGACACTTTGGCAGTTTCTTACAAAACTAAACAATCTCTAGTCATACAATGAAGCAATTATGTTCTCTGGTATCCCCTCCACTCCTCCCCAAAAAATAAAAACGTGAGTCCACACAAAAACTTGCACATCGATGTTTATAGCTGCTTTATTCATAATTGCCCAAACTTGGAAACAACAAAGATGTCCCTCATCAGGTGATAAAATAAACTGTGGCACATTCAGACAATGGAATATTATTCAACAATAAAAATAAATGAACTAAAAAGCCATGGAAAGGCAGGGAATTTGAATGTATGTGACTGAAAGAAATCAATCCAAAAAGGCTACCTACATACTGTATTATTCCAACTATATGACAATCTAGAAAAGGCAAAAAACTATGAAGACAGTAAAAAGATTGGTTGTTGCCAGGAGTTGGGGGAGGGGAGGATGAACAGACAGAGAACAGAGCATTTTTAAGGCAATGAAGCTGTTCTGTATAATATTACAATGGTGGACACATGTTATTATACGTTAGTCAAAGTCCATAGAATGTATGAAACCAAGGGTGAACCATAATGGAAAATATGGACTCTGGGTGATAATAGTATCAACATAGGTTCATCTATTATTAAAAAAAAAAAAAAAAAAGTACTACCCTGGTATGGGATATTGGTAATGAGAGGTTTGGGAATAGAGAGTGTACAGGGAATATATAGGGACTCTCTGTACTTTCCATTGAATTTTGCTATGAATCTAAAACTGTTGTAAAAAAAATTAAGTTTATTACTTTAGAAAAGCACATACAGGAGAAAATAAGAAATAAAATTCCTTATTCACAGATAATTTGATTGTATATAGAGAAATAAATTTAAAGCCTAAACTAAACTATTAGAATTAATAAGTATATTTAGCAAAATCATTGGATATGAGGCTAAAATAAAAATACATTTTTCCATATATTTGCAAAAGAAAACAATTTAAAAAAACAACAGATCTTCAAAATGTGCAGGATTTTTACACACATACATACAAAAACCTTATAATACATTACTGAAATATTTTTAAACCTAAATAAATGAAGGGGCATATTGTGCTCATACACTGGAAGTTATAATATATTTAAGACATAAATTCTCCCCAAATTCGCCTTTAGATACATTACAATCCCAATTAAAATCTCAACAAATTTTTTTTTAGAAACTGACAAGTAATTCTAAAATATATAAACATAAAGGATCATGAAAAATCAAAAAAAATTTGAATAAGAACAAAATTAAAAGAGCAGACAACCATATGAATTTACTGCTAATCTACAGTTATTAAATAGTTTGCATTGGTACAATGATAATCAATAGACATAGAACAAACTAATAACTGCAACAAGTATTAATCTTGGACACATTATGTTGAGTGGAAAAAGATCAGACCCAAGAAAGTATATGCTTTATAATTCCATTTATATGAAGTTCAAGAACAGGCAAAATTAATGTATGGCAATAAAAGTGAGAATAGTGATTATCTTTCAGGGGTTATGATTGGGAGGGAGAATTAGGCAGTCTTCTTGAATTCTAGAAATGTTCTACATCTTGCTATCGATGGCCATTACATGAATATATACATATAAAAATTTAGCGACACTTAAGATTGTGTATTTTACCTCATGCATCTTATACTTCAATGCCCAAAATTTCAAAATAAAGAATTACTGTATTATATGCACACTATTTCTATGGACTATATTCCATGTATTCCATATATTATGTTATAATATAATGTGAATAATATTTTATAAAGATACTTCCCACCTGCTGAGGTGAAATGTCTAAATGGTATCTCAGAAATCATCACAACTATTACCTAAGCCAAAAAGAGGTGATCTGACATTTGGCTATGAACAAACCAGGCTCCTCAGAACAGGAACAGAAATGAAATTATAAGACCTCCAGATGTCTGAAAAAATGCGTTTATCTCTGCTCTGGTCCTATAAAAGGGACACATTGTCTAACTGCTGCTGTGACTGGAAGTAAGGTGACCATTATCATGTGACGACAAGGAGTTGGGGAAGTAGGAGTGAGCCAATCCAGGAAAAACACAAAGTTTTTTGAACTCTTCAAATCGTCCAAACATGTACATTTATAATAAAGTACAAATTCCTTCAAAGAGCTTAAAAGGTCACCACGTTCTGGAATCCATTTACCTTTCCAGCTATTCTCTCCCTTCTACTCCATAGTCTTGTTGTACTGAATTTATTTCAGTTCCCCCAAATCACCAGCTGCTACCTGTTAAATTCTCTCTTACCTATGATCTTTACACATGTTCTTCCCTCTGTCTGAAACATTCCACCACTCCCTTTTATCCAACTAACTTCTATTTATTCCATTACAATTTAAAAGTTATTTCTTCAAGAATGCCTTCAATAGAGTCCTCTGGCATATTACAATACCTAAATCACAACTTTCATCATATTTTATTATAACTACTTCACCATCAAGCCTCTCTATCAGGCTATATAAGATCTAGACAGCAAAAAAACCTCCATCTTTGTTAGTCACTAGTACATCCTTAATGTCTGGCATAGCCATTGGCATATAGTAGACTCTACATTTTAAAAAATGTGGAATCGATGAAAATGAATAATGAGAAGACTTAGGGTGCAGCAAATCTTACCGGGAACCTTAGAACAAGCAAATAGTATTTTGTACACTTAATTTTAATACTATATTTATTTTCTGTAATTATTCACCTTTTGTTCTGCCATAGATGTCAGTTTTTTTAAAACTATATCAGCATATCTTGGCTATGCTTAGAGCACCAAAGAAAACACTTCAAAGGGTGTCATAGATCTCTAATGTTCTGTATACTAGTAGTAGCAGAGATGATCTAAGTGAGAAAAAAAAAAAGAAACACTAGGGAAAAATGCAATTTAAGGTGGTATCTCTAAGACATTTTGCAAACCCACCCACCATACCAGGAAATTATTCTTCTGGAGTATGCTCTCAACCCTGGAGTTTTGTGTTTTTTTCTTAATAATGGAAGGCTTCCTTTTATTTGAAAAAGATAACTTATAGATGAATGATAGTCATCTTGTAAATTCAAAGCAGTCTGGGTCAGGCCATTAGTCCTTAGAAGAATCATGTGTCTCAAAGAAATGCAAATCAAAACCACATTGAGATACCACCTAACCCCAGGAAGAATGGCCATCATTAATAAAAACAAACAACAACAGATGCTGGCAAGGATGCAGAGAAAAAGGAACGTTTCTACACTGCTGGTGGGAATGCAAACAAATGCAACCTCTTTGGAAGACAGTGTGGCAATTTCTGAAAGAACTAGAAACTGACCTTCCATATGACCCAGCAATTCCCCTATTGGGAATATACCCAGAGGAACTCAAATCATTCTACAAAAAAGATACCTGCACACGTATGTTTGTTGCAGCTCTATTTACAATAGCGAAAACATGGAACCAACCATGTTGCCCATCGAAGCTGAACTGGATTTAAAAAATGTGGTACATATACACAATGGAATATTATGCAGCCATAAAGGACCAACACATGAACTTCACAGTAACTTGGAAGGATTTGGAGTCGATCATACTCAGTGATCTATCACAGAAACAAAGAACAGAGTACCATATGTTCTCACTCATAAGCTTGAACAATTATAATACTATAAGAAATCGATTGGCAACAGTGGGAAACTGCCAGGGGAGGAGGGTGGGATTGGTAGTTGAGGGAAAATGCTGGGGGAGGGAGGGGCATACCTCATCAATAAGGGTACCTGCATAATCATCGTTTGTATACCTAACCCTGAATTGTACCTCACATCTTTATAATAAATAAATAATAAAATAAAATAAAATAAGAAGAAGAATCATTTGTCTCGGAGCTAAAGTAGTAAATTAAGCAATCACCAGGATTTGGGAAACTTTTACCTGCACACAAATTTTATAATCATTTTAACCGGCTTCCTTTTCAACATTTACATTTTAACTGAAAAGAGAAAAAAGCTAAAAGTATGCTTTTGAAAATGAAAGCTGTTTTGGTCACAGAAAGCAAAACTGAAATCTAATTATGTTTCCCTTTCATACTATTTTGAGAGGGAACAGGAAAAATGATAACAAATTCTCAACTAAGTATTGTTCTACAAAAATTTCAAACTGACCAGTTCCCACGACTACTTAGAACATGGAGGCTCTTTCAACAGCTCTCTGCACAGCTTGAAGATGAACTCCATGTGCTCTTAATCTTCTATTCAAATTTGACAACGGCTAGTAGCGTCAAAGGGAATTTACCTATGAACTAGGTTGGAAGCTGATAATGTTATACGCCTACAAGTGTTGACTCCAACACTTGTAGCATCAAATGTGGAAACTGAACAATTTCTTATCACTAAACCTTATTTAATGACAAATCAAAACACATCAACAATGTAGTCCTAAAGTCAGTCAGTTTTCAGTATTCAAATAGTGTGTACATTTTTCTAGTCTGAAAACATATACAAAGAGATAGTTAAATATATAAGCATATGCTGAAATAAACTGAGAAAGACAATCACCACCAAGATGGACAGAAACATTTCCTAGGAAGCCGAAATGTGATATCGCTGAACAAACAAAAATAGTGAAACCAGTTTAAAGTGTACTCTTTATAGAAGACAGTGTATCAGAGTGCAAGTTCTGTAAATCATTAATTAGATATAGCCACAAACAAAAGTATAATATTTAAAGAAGAAAGCTGCACACCAAGCCAATAAACTGTTACAAGGATGATAGTATCTGTAGCTGTGTGATCTTTAGAATATATTTGCCAGGTAACACAGTGCTTTCTACACATGAAATTCTATTTCCCATGCAGATGTGTGAAATGTATTGGCATTGCCTTTACTGCAATAAATTGCCCTTGTGACTCACCACAGGAAGAAAAACTGTGTTAACATCCTAAGGTCAGATTAATGATGCATTTAGATCAAAGTACAGAGAAGAATTCTTAGCTCTTTTTGAACTTGATGTAAGAATCTTGAATGACAAAATACTTAGTTGCTGAGAAAAAAGATTCCATGGCCTGTGTAACAGTTCCATACCTAAAACAAAATCTACTATTTCAATCAGTTGCTAACTCTTTACTTAACATCTATTCTATTCTCAAACTCACGCAAGTCTTATCAAGTTAACAAGTTATTTTTCTCACTCAAACTCATCTGCCTTAGTCTTTGTATGATGTTCTCAAAATCCAAAACTTAAACATCTGCAGGTAAACTAAGCATTTTGATAATCAGGGGGTTTATTTTAAGTGGCTTCCATCAAGGATAACAACAGTAATAAAAATATTAATAATAACAATGATGGTGATGAGCTCTAAACTTAAAAGAGCCTCCAACAAGAGTTGAAATGACTAAGAACAATAGCCTTGATTTCATCCTAATTTATAGTTTCCCAAGGACCCCTAGAGTCCTTCTAGATGTAACTTCTTCTGTTATACAATACTGAGTCCTAATCACTCCCATTGCATTCCTGACCAAAACAAAATTTCCAAGAGTAATTACACTCAACTCATTATAGTTTTAATTTGTGCTACAGAAAGGGAAAGCATTCTATGCCTTCTATTTTAAACTTTTGTGAGGAATTATTGTAAGCTACTGAATAGATTCCTTGATATACCTTCAAGTAAGCTGCTTCTTAGGTATGGAAGAAAGGATGAACCACAGGACCCGGAAGTTTGCATATTTGTTTCCTTAAAATATTCAAGTAATGGGCACTTTGGCTCTTCCAATACTTGCAGAATATCAGAACAGAATGACAAGACTAAGTAACCGGGAAAAGTAAGCCTTACTTTTTACTCATCAGTAAAAGGCGCTTGCATATAAAATTCCATGGTCAAAGTTCCTTTTTTTAAAAACTTCAAACATACTGAAAAATGTGAAAGTAGTTCAAAGAATTTTTGTATATCCTTCATCCTGAGTCCTCAAATGTTCACAGTTTACATTTAAATTATCACTCATATTCTTCTCTCTCTCTCTCTCTTTCTCTCCCTCTCTCTCGTACACACGTGTGCATTTTTTTTTAGTACTTTTATTTTTTATGCTTAGATTATATTGTCAAAACACTGGTCCAAAGTTATTCAGATTAGTTCCACCCATACACCACCCTCCATACTTTCCCTATGGTTACATCATCTGAAATACAGTTAAATTCTTTTGTTTCTTTTTGTATCCATTTTGGTTTTTTATTCATGTTTATTTATTTGTTTATATATTTAGTATGAGAAACAGTAATATGATTCTAAAAGTCACAACTACACAAAAAATGTAGTCAGAAGAGTATTAACCCTCAATCCCACCCACTCTACCCTACTGTCACACCAACCCAATCTTTTCTATTGCATGTTCACCCAACCTCTCTAGCTAACTAGCTAACTAGTTTCTAGTTGCTGGGAGCAGTGGCTCACACCTGTAATCCCAGCACTTTGGGAGACCAAGGCAACAGGATTGACTGAGTCCAGGGGTTCGAGACCAGCCTGGGCAACATGGTGAGAACTAGTCTCTACAATAAATCCAAAAAGTAGCTGGGCATGGTGGCGCTCACCTGTAGTTCCAGCTACTTGGAAGGCTAGGGTGGAAGGATCACCTGAGCCCAGCAAGTTGAGGCTGCAGTGGCTGTGTGTGTGTCACTGCACTCCAGCCTGGGAGACAGAGTGAGAGTCCAACTCACAAAATAAAAAATAAAAATAAAAAAAGTTTCTAGTTTACCCCTCCTCTGTTTCTTTTTTATGTTTCCTCATTTTCCCTTTCTACACAAAAGATGGCATTCTATGAACATTCTTTAATTGAATTATGTTTTATGTTGGAAATCATTCCATATCAGATTATAAGATCTTCAATTTTTTTTTTTTTTTACAGCTACATAGTACTCCATTGTGGGACTGCAGCATAACTTATTTAATCACTCTTCCTTGCATGCATATTTAGGTTGTTCCCAAATAATAATACTGGAGCAAATAGCTTTGGACACATTTTTTTTCATATAATTGAAGGTATATTTTCAGAATAAATCCCTAGAAAGGAACTGCCAGAAGAGTACTTCAAAATAAAGTGCATATGTTATTTTGATAGATGCTATCAGGTTAGTTTCTGAAAAAGCTGTACCAATTTGCATTACACCCAAAATAATAATGCCTGTTTCTTCAAAGCTTTGCCAAAAGAATATGTTTCATATTTTTAAATTTTCAGTAAGTTACCCCCTCCAACTAAAAAACAAACAAAAAAACCTCATAAGTTTTCAAGATTAGACATCAGGCAACAGAGGACAATATTCCTTGAGCGCTCTACTATTATCAAAGTCTCCAGTGAATTCCAGACTACAATACAAGGAGGAAGAACCCAGGTAAAGCCTAACTGTTTTTCTGAGAGAAGAGACAGAACTAACAGATCTTAGAGACGTAGGTGGCTAGAACTGGCATAGAAGAGTACTGAAGAAGGGAAAGCTTCACAGAGAGAAAAATCCAGAGATCTGCAGAGGGACCTCTGAGTTCTTTACTGAGGACTGATTGGTAGATGCATGTGAGAAAGCTACTTGAAGCAAGGAAAAGAACAACCTGAAGTGATTAGAGGGAACAGGTCTGGCAACAGTTCCTGTCTTCACTGTCAAAGTAAAGTGTCATAATTCATGGTACATCACACAGACACTTAGAAGGGTTTTGCCTCAGTTGTGGGGTCAAATCAGCGTTAGACTAGAAAATGCTGTATAATTCTGCTTGGCAAAACTTAAAAACAAGACCCTAAAGGATCAAACTTTTTCCAAGTAACTTAAAGCATCCCAGAACAAAGCCTAAGAATACCCAACAAGGTGAAATTCACTATGTATAGTAGCCAATTTTAAAAATCATACACGCAAAAAGCAGGAAAATATGAGCCTAACAAAGAAAAAAGAATCAACTAAATATGACATGATATTAAAACTAACAGAGACATTACAAGAGTTATTAGAACCATAGTTTATATGTTCACTAAGCTAGTAGAAAGACTGAAAAGGTTAAATGAAGATAGAAAATGTATATAAGCAAAAAACATTTTTTTAACTTCTAGAGGATGAAAACCAAAATGTCTGAAATGAAAAATACGCTGGATTAGATTAAAGGCCAATTAATTACTGCAAAAGGAAAAAATGGTAATCTTGTTGACAGAGCAATAGAGATTATCTAAAATGAAACAAACACCAAAAAGGCAGAAAAAAATGAACAGAGTATTGGTGATCTGTGAGACAACTTCAAGTGGCCTAATAAATGCATAGTTAGAGTCTCCAAATATAAGAAGAGAGGGAAAAAATATTGAAAATTTAGTTTCTGACTGGGCACGGTGGCTCACGTCTGTAATCCCAGCATTTTGGGAGACACAGGCAAGAGGATTGCCTGAGACCAGGGGTTTGAGACCAGCCTGGGCAACTTGGTGAGACTTTGTGTCTACAATAAATTAAAAAAAATTAGCTGGCATGGTGGTGCAAGCCTGTAGTTCCAGCTACTTGGAAGGTTGAGGCAGAAGGATCACCTGAGACCAGCAGGTCGAGTCGTTAGTGACTGTGAGCATGCCATTGTACTCCAGCCTGGGTGACAGAGTGAGACTCCAGCTCAAAAAAAAAAAAAGAAAAGAAAAGAAAATATAGTTTCTGTTTGGGGTAATGAAGAGGTTTTGGAAATAGACAGTGGTAATTGTTATACAAAATTGTGAACACAACTCATGCTACTAAATTGTATACTTAAAAATAGTGGCTGAGCTCAGTGGCTCAGAACTTTGGGAGGCCAAAGCAAGTGCATTGCCTGAGCCTGCAGGTTCAAAGCCAGTCCAGGCAACTTGGTGAGACCGTGTTTCTAAAATAAATCAAAAATCAGCCGGGTGTGGTAGCATGCGCCTGTAGTTCTGCCTACATGGAAGGCTGAGGCAGAAAGATCACCAGAGCCCAGCAGGTCAACGCTGGGGTGGCCGTGAGTGTGCCACTGCTTTTGTAAGGTATTTCCTTGATAATCTTCCTTATTTCTTCTATAGAAATCAACTTTTTAGGCTTTCTGTCTTTAGTGGGGTGAATTTGGGTAGTTTTTAATCCCTGGAAAATACTCCAGCCTGAGCGGCGGAGTGAGACTACAACTCAAAAAAAAAAAATCAGTATCAAATTATGTAGTAGTCTTTTCAACATCTATGGAGATTATTCCATAGATTATTTTCTTCTCAGCTTCATAAATACAGTACATTCTATTGAAGAATTTCCTAACACTGAATCAAACTTGCATTACTGGAAGGACTTGACCATGGTATAATCTGTTATTAATGTGGTATTCAACTATATTTACTAATATTTTATTTCTTTTTTTTACAACATTTTAAATGAATTTAATATAATTTTCTTTTATGGTACTGTTTTATCAGTTTAGGTATTTTATTTACTTCATAAACATAATTAGGACTTTTCCTCTATTTCAATGTTCTGGAATGATTTATATCTGGTGTTTAATAATTTGATAATATTCACCTGTGAAACTTTGTGGGTCTCGTGCTTTTGTAGGATATTTCCTTAATAATCTTCCCTATTTCTTCTATAGAAATCAATTTTTTAGGCTTTCTGTCTTTAATGGGGTGAATTTGGGTAGTTTTTAATCCCTGGAAAATGCCCTTATTATCTTTGTTTTCAAACGTATTTGCATGCAAGTCTAAAAAGTGGTATCTTTTGCTTTTATAATTTACTGTAATTTGTCATTTCACCTTTACCATTGGATATTTTGTGTATTTATGCTTTTATCTTCAGTTTCTTGATCAATTTATTTAATATTTGTAATTTGCAATAATTATTTTTAAACTAGTTTTGATTTTTTAATTAGGTCAACTTTTTTCTTTGTTATATTAATTTCTGCGTTTATTTTATTTTATTTTATTTTTTGGGTTGGAGTCTCACTCTGTCGCCCAGGCTGGATTGCAGTGGCACACTCATGGCCACCCCAGCAACGACCTGCTGGGCACCGGCAATCCTTCCGCCTCAGCCTTCCAAGTAGCTGGAACTACAGGTGAGTGCTACCACGCCTGGCTAATTTTTGTTTATTTATTGTAGAGACAAGGGCTCGTCAAGTTGCTCGGGCTAGTCTTGAACCCGCGGATTCAAGCAATCCACTCGTCTCAGCCTCCCAAAGTTCTGGAATTACAGGCTGAGCCACAGAGCACAGCCTCTGCTTTTATTTTTATTATTTATTTCTTTGTGCTTTTCTTTGATTTATTGATGGGTGTTTTTTACTAGGTTTTTAGAATTAGAATTTAATTCATTTATTTTAATTCTTTAATTTTTACTAATAAAATGAATTATAGCAATAAAATTGGATTTCTTTAAATGACAGTTTTCAAAATGTAGTTTTTTCTTTATGATTTTGTTAATCTGTGGCATTAAGATTGTGTTTCCTTTTTTATTTAAGAGTTGTTTAATTTTTTTTTAATTTCCAGGTATAAAGATATCTGATTTTAAATTTTATTAATGGTTAAAGTTTCTTACCCAAGATCATCAATCTCTCGCATTCTAAAGAGCACATAGACTATAAACTTCATAAGGGCCTGTCTAGGTTAGGATTAGCAGATGTTAAGAATACAGGAAAAAAGAGAGTTGGGCTGGGCTCAGTGGCTCAGCCTGTAATCTCAGCACTTCGGGAGACTGAGGCAAGTGGACTGCCTGCGCCCGTGGGTTCGAGACCAGCCTGGGCAACTTGTCTCTACAGTAAATCAAAAATTAACTGGGCGTGGTAGCATGCGCCTGCAGTTCCGGCTACTTGGAAGGCCGAGGAGGAAGGATCACCAGAGCCCAGCAGGTTGACACTAGGGTGGCCATGAGTGTGTCACTGCACTCCAGCCTCAGCAACAGAGTGAGACTCCAACTCGAAAAAAAAGTAAAAATAAAAAATAAAGAGAGTTGGTCATCTATCCATTTTACAAATAATAAATCCATAAGTAATTACCACTTCTAAAAACTTACAGTTTTTCTATTGCAAAATCTCTATTCTACACTGGATTTAATCACCCAGCCAAAATTTGAACAGCAAAAATAAACTCTCAATATATAAATATGTATATATAAAGTGTATATAATTACTGTAGTATCATTAGAATTAAAAAGCTTATTCTTTCTTTAAGAACTAAAGAATTTCACAATCTTCAGTAAAACATGGTCATTATTTCAGACCAATCAATATTTTATAATTACAGCAATTGTTACAGATGTGAGAAAATAGATAATCTAATTTTAAACCTTGTTAGTAAATATTGCCACAAGATATAAATAAAAATGACTTTTAATGAGTGAAATACATCAGACCAAACCAAGAATTTCTAGAACTCTGTATTACTTCCTGTCCTCTCTGCTATAAGGCTGGTAACTCCATCCAGCACAATGTTATTTTGAAGAGCAAAGCCTTTCTAAAAAGATGCTGGCCTTGAAATGCACAAGAAATGAAACTACACTTGTATACCTAATCCTGAATTGTACTCCACATCTTTAAAATAAAATACATTTTTTAAAAAAAAGAAATGAAACCAATGACTTAGTGATCAAATGCCTTCTTATGGTTAGAATGTTGCTTAAAAATGTTAGACAGATGTATTGGATTATACCTTTCCAACAGGAATTAAAGAGGTAAGTTTTCTCATTATGAAGGTATATCAAAACTAGCTCACAAACTTCACTACCCTAATTACTAATTAAATAACAAAATTAAAGTCAGAACAAAAAATTCACCAACAGCAATCAAACAAGAAAAACAAACTAACTAAATGTAATAAACCTCAAAAACTGGCAACCAAAAAATAGAGATCATGTGGGTAAGTCAACAAAATGGTAAGAATTGTCATCAATATTCCCAAATCTGTAGAGAAGTAAACAGAGCAATTTTCTTTTTTTCATCTTTAGCCTGAAGTATAGTAGAAAAGGAAACTGGGAAGACATGGATACTACAGGGAAAATGAGCAACAGGGTTATTTCTGAAAGATGTGGAGATCCTATGTATACACAATAAATTTGGTAAATGATCCCAAAAGTATCCTTCTGAATGAATGTAAATCCTGATCCTATTCACAATTAGGATTGAACTATGATATAAGGCAAATCGCAAAATCTCAAGAAAGAGCTCAGTCCCAAAATAAAAGTTACATATTGCCTCAACTGAGTTCTCCCCACTTCTACCTCACTATCTTCTCACCCCTGAGAAATAATTTTCTCAGACCTTCAAACAGAAAAAGCAAAGAAGCAACAAGGAGGAAATATCTACAAAAATCCTTGAAGCGTCCTTTAAGCATGACCAATAAATAATGCTGAAGAGAGATGTCATTCACATATGAAGACTCAAATGTGGTAGAACTTTGGGAATATTACACCCCTAAGCCCTTCTAGGGGGATGGGGAGACACTTCTCAACAAAGAAATTCTACCAATTAAGAGAGAAAGTGAAATGAAGTCAGAAAAAGAGAATCTATGATAAAAGAACTAAAAGTCATGATTGCATTTATGTACATGTAGAATAAACACTGGACAACCATGGGAATTATACAAAAAGTATGTAAATATAAACCTAAACAATGCAAAATAATTTTTTATAATAAAAATTATAAATTGTTGGTAGAAACTTGAGAGAAAATGTTAGATTGTATAATGCCCTTATCTTTCTAAGCAGAAAGTCAACTGCTTCTTTTAAAAAATAAATATGTAGCTTTTAAAAACTAAACATAATTTTTAAAACCCTCTTAATTTTTCATAATGTCCCTCTCCTCCCTGTTTTTAAACCTTAAGGGGAATCTTTTAGAAAACATTATCTCTAATGCTAGACATAAACATTTATTCGGGATTCAGCAACTTCTTTAATTCTACTTTCTTTTTCCTATTAAAGTAAAAAAAAATGTGTAAATCTGTATGTACAATAGCATCTATAGTTTTGACTGCATTTTTACAAAAGCCCTCCCATTTGTCCATCCACTCATAGGCCCACTCACTCACCCTTTTACCTATATAAATATATAAGAATGATATCCATCTAATATTAATAATGGTAATTTCTAGATGGTAGTATTAATTTTTCTATTTTTTATTTCATATATTTCTGCATTCATTTATTCCTCAAAAGGATATATTTTATAAAACAACAGGATTATTTCTCTTTAAAAACAAGCTGAAGGAAATATGCCACAAAATTAACCATGTTTAGATCTGGGTGGTAAGAGTATAAATGATTATTCTCTTCTTTACACTTTTCTGAGTAAGTTAAATTTAAAAAAAGAAAGATTAAAGGGGCCATATTTGTCATACTGCCCAAAAGTGACGTTATTCTTCAACACACAAAGGGATACAAAAGGTCATAACTAAACTTTTTTATTCTTAAGTATTTTCAGACAGTTAACCCATGGTCATAGGCAAAAGTTCAACTAAGTCATTTCCCCTAAATCATTAGACCTTTTGGTTCTTAGTGACAAATTACCACCCTATTATGGCATGGAAGTGTGATGGCATGCAGGTAGACTAGGCAAGGGGCATTGGAAATCTATGTTTTACTTTTTAAATCTCTCTATTACTTCAGAAAAAAATAAAAGAAAGGGGAATATAAGACTAATAAATACAGAGTGACAGAATCTTGAAAATTCTAGAATCCAAGTAATGGGTATATGAGAGTTAATTATACTATTCTTTCTTTCTACCTTTTGACTCCTCGAAATTTTTTAATAACACACTTTCTTTTTTTTTTTTTGATTTGGAGTCTCACTCTGGCGCCCAAGCTGGAGTGCAGTGGCACGCTCCCGGCCACTGCAACCTCAACCTGCTGGGCTCTGGCCACCCTTCCGCTTCAGCCTTCCAGGTAGCTGCAATTACAGGCACGCGCTACCACTCCCGGCTAATTTTTGATGTATTGTAGAGATGAGGTCTCGCAAGTTGCCCAGGCGGGTCTTGAACCATCGGGTTCAGGCAATCCACTCGCCTCGGCCTCCCAAAGTGTGGGATTACAAGTTGAGCCACTGAGCCCAGCAATAATACACTTTCTTAAATCTCCTTTGTATTTTACACAATGTAAGGATTCTTTGCAGTTCATAAACTCATCTTTTAAGCAAAACAATTCTTCCTTTGGAGAGTTAAACCAATTTGTTATTAAATCTTGTGGATTATTTTAATCCAATATTTTAATCAAATATTTTTCCTCTTATCACCTAAGATAACTTGTACAAAGACTTATTTGATGAGGGGAAAGGAAGCGGGAGTATTTTAGAGAATGGAACACTTCAGAAAGGGCAGCCAGAGTTAGCAATAGAGTTGAAATTGGAGTAGCAACCTATACAAAGAAGCCAAATATGTTTTTTGTTTTCTTTTTTTGTTATCACTTGAAATCGTGTCAAATACTATCTGAGCTTTCCTCAGAGTAGGCAGTAAATATCATAGACGCTGCCTTACAAAACATAAGTAGATTCACTTTGTATTTCATGACTAGTTGTAGTCTTCTGGGAGACTTTCGTTCTCTTTCTGCCCATAGTAGTAATAATTACTAACAGTTTTTGAGTATTTGATATGATAGTACTTGATATAATATGATGTACACTGAACTAAGTATTAATATTTATAAGTCTGTAGGATGAAGTCAGAGAAGTTAAGAAATTTCCTCAAGGTCAGATAGCAAATATATAATATAAATGAAATTCTAACTCAGAGAGTATGAGTCTAGAATCTATGCCCTTAACCACTAAATTGATTTTTCCCAAATTTACTTCCGTTGTTTTCTATAAATGTCACTTACAATTGTATCTAAAAATATGACTCCTCAGATTTGCAAAAATATGAATAAGTCATCCCTAAGCACAGTTAGAGACTCTGTCAGAAAGGTAGCAAAATTAGATGGAAAGACCTTAGCTATAATTGTAGCCATGTAAGACACAGTTGGCAATCTAAAAGCCACTCATGATTTCCTTCCCCTTCAATTGTTTTCCACTAGAGAAAATGAAAAAACAAAATATTTGCATTCCTAGTAACCTTTGCAGCTAGCATCACTGGCCATATGACCTAGTTCTGAACACTGAAATACAGGAGGGGAAGTACTTTTTGACCTAGATTTCCCCTGCTCCCCAAATGAAAGAGGTATAGCTTGAATGATGCTCTATCATGCACCATCCTCTGCTCCCTCTTTTAGAATGTGGAACTGCTGTGACCCTTTTATACTAAAGGGAAGACCAGAAGATTTGCACAAATGCAGATCAAGTTGTAACATTGCTAACCTCCTATACCAATACCAGAAACCACTTACCTTCAGACTTCTTGTGAAGTGAAAAAATTAATATCTATTTCTTTAAGCTAAATGTGTTGTATACTTTGTTTCAGTTTTCTTGTCTTTTGCTGTTGACACGCAGCTTAAAACATTTCTAACTGATGCAAGTTTCACAACTTAATGATGATGCCACCTGAAGTATAACTGAGCCACTATTTCCTCATTTGCTGCAAAGAGTAAATGAGAAAACCTTTTTTAAACACTTAGCTTTTCCAAGAGACTCATCTCACTTCAAGGGACGCACACAGACTCAAAGTTAAAGGTTGGGAAACGAGTATCCAGGCAAATGGATCACAAAAGAAGGCAGGAGTTGCAATCTTAATATCAGACAAAACAACCTTTAAGCTATCAAAAATTTAAAAAGATACAAAAGGACACTACATATTGATAAAAGGTTCAATCCATCAACAAGAAATATCCATCCTAAACACATACGCACCCAACACAGGAGCACCAGCATTTATAAAGCAACTACTAAGTAAACTAAAAAAAGATATTGACTCTAACACTATTATAGCAGGGGACCTGAATACCCCACTGACAGCCCTAGATAGATCATCAAGGCAAAAAAATTAAACACTTAGCTTTTTACACACAGTGAGTTGCCTTAAAAAAACGGTTTAATCTCAGACACAAGTGTTCATCATGCCTAGCATCAAGGAACACAGTGGGAAAAGTTACATCAACATCACCAAGGATTCCTTTTGTTCTAAGGCAAAGTACCTAAGGAACATGAAAGGATTACATGCTATGGACTGAGCCATGTCCCATGTGCCCCTTAATGGGATGGTATCTGAAGATAGGGCCTTTGGGAGTTGATTAGGTTTAGATGAGATCATGAGGGTGGGGTCTACATAATGGGACTAGTGTCCTTATGGGACAGAACCCCCTTTAGTCCCTCTCAGCAACCCCACCCCCCAGACCCATGCCATTACCACACCCCGCCATGTGAAGACTTGAGGATGCAGGGAGCAGACAGTCATCTGCAAGCCACAAAGTGAGCGCTCACAAGGAACTAAACCTACCAACACCTCAGTCTTCTATTTCCCGGCATCCAGAACCATGAAAAAATAAATTTCTGTTGTTTAAGTCACCCAATCTATGGTATTTTGTTATGGAAACCCAAGCTGACTATGGCACTATGTGATTAGCTCCTCTCACAAAGAAGCAGATGCAACAAAAAGAA
Source organism: Tarsius wallacei (assembly GCA_963574415.1). Classification (NCBI taxonomy): domain Eukaryota; kingdom Metazoa; phylum Chordata; class Mammalia; order Primates; family Tarsiidae; genus Tarsius; species Tarsius wallacei. The sequence goes on along the minus strand of CAUYQG010110247.1, from coordinate 57,952 downwards.
AAAAAATGAGCTACTTCATAAAGTCTGGCATCTTCTACAAGTACTCAACAAAAGGTAAACCTCCTTCATAGGCTACCTGCCTTCCATTTATTCCCTCAGCCGATAGCTGTTCCCAAATCTCCAAATGTTCTTTGAGCAGAAGTAAAGTAAGAAAACCCCACATTCATGTATCTTATTTCCCTTCCCTCCTAGGGGAAAGGAGAGGCAGAACCTCACTTTACAACCAGTTTTCCTTATAACTCACTATATATCAAGATAGTTAATCATATTGGGTTGGAGTTACTCAATATGGTGTCAAATTAAGGTTCTGCCAATTATTAACTTTGCGGCCTTGGCTAAGCCAAATATCATTTGCAAAGTAAGAATAGCATCACCATAAAGTTATTGTGAATACTAAGTGAAATCAAATATAAAAAACACTTAGCCAGTGCCTGGTATTATAAAAGATACTTGACAAATGTCACAGCCACAAATATATATATATATGCATATATATATTTACACATACACATTTATAATTATATGTATGTGTCAGTGATGGGATCAACAATGAGTAACTCAGGCAAATTGTTACCCAAAACTTATGAAATTTTGAGTCATCTTATCTCAACCACTTAAGAGGAAAGATGGAATTCTCTTTTTCTACTACTGTTTAGCTTAGCTTACTTTCAAAATGCCAAAGAATTTTTTTTTTTAATTTAAAGCAAAGAAAATACACAGTTTATTCCAGGTAACTTGCATTTCAATAAAAGACTCCAAATGAAATTTAATTATTACCTACCTGAGAGTGTTCAAGTTAAAAACAAATAATGTTTCAAATACCTCAACAAGATATAATTGCCTAATGAGTTTATTATCCTACAAACAGTACAGTAATTATGACCTATGGTACAAACATAAAACAATACAATCTACTTTCTTCCCACAAATACACACTTCATCTGATCAGAACTATACACTAGAAAATGTTACTGAGAGCACATATCTTAGACGCCAAGCTTTCTAACAAGCCTTAACTTGCACGTGCAAATGCTGGTAAATGTTCCTCTTCAGAGGCAAAAACTAAAGTAAGCAACGAAATTTGGGGCCCTAGAGCACTAACACTAAGTTTAGAATTTGGGGAAAAAAAGAGGAGGGATTACATAACCTAAATGGTAAAAGAAAACTTGAAGATCAAAATAGCACCTTTTTTACCAACATGGATGAAAATCAAAACTACAGATTGCTTTATCAATAGGGACTCAAGTCCTGAATGACAGTAAGTTCTTACAGATTATCAAATAAGGCTAGAACACAGACCTAGATAAAGAAAATTCAGAAGGCTCCAAGAGGAAAACACTAGGTGACCAAGACTTTATATTCTTGTTCTTAAATGCATAAGTTTGAATGATAAATGATGAGTCAATCTCATAGAGAAAAGAGAGAAACAAGAAAGTACAGGAAGACTAATGAGAACTGAGCCAAAACACTAAAAAGCTTATATGAATATCTTTTCTTTTCCTCTTAGAAGTCTTATCTACAATGAAATTGCAGATCTCCTGATTCTTTCACTAGAATGCTGTAGTTTCTACATTGCCATTATTTTATTGTCAAAGACTTAATTTATTTCAGTAACAATGAAAATGCCCCATTATTGAAATACTACAGTTGACACACCCTAAATGTTACAAAGGGAATTAGAGAAAAACAAGTCCAAAAGACAAAAACTGGATATGGTAAAAACTGAGATCTAAAGTAATTCAAATTCCGAAGAAACTTTGGATTATTTCAATCTTTTTATAATTTTATTTTAACATAGACAAGATAAAATAATATAATCAATTTTGAGAAGTATGGATAAATCAATCCCACTTTCTCTGGTTTTTAGAATATATTTTGAAAATAATACTATTTAATGCCTTACTTTTATATGACCATTTTGAAAGAGTGTGGCTATTGTGGCTATATTCCTTTATATGCTAAATATTGCAGCATGTATTTGAGTTTCATCTTCATAATTACAATGTTGCTTACTAAATATTTTTAACAGGGAATCCTTGCCTAACTTCAAAAATATCATGCCTTGAGGTTCCTAAGAAAACCAAATAAAAATTTACATTTTCAAAATAACAGTATTTTAAATAAGATATGCTATGTCTATATGGTGAAAGTTAGCTACAAATTTCATAATTTAAGTATTGTGCAATAAAATACATCCAAAACCTAATTTCACATTTTTATTTGATTTAGTTTTTGAAAATCAGTCCCAATTCTCTTAATTCTTGAAGATAAAAATGCTAGTTTAGTTAATACATATTTTATGCATTATAACTTCATCACTGAGTAATGAAATTCTATACCAATAAGGCATACTAACTCTTGAAAAATATATATTCTGACGCCATATTCAGATTTTTCTGAAGATGAATTAAATAGAAAAGGCTGAAGACAATTTCAAAATGACCCAAAGCTTCTCTCCACCCGTATTGTTTGAATACAAAGTCTTTCAGTGTTAAAACAAACAACAAAACCCAAGAAGAAGTGACTTGATCAAAAAGAGCAAGCATTTCTTAATGCTTAACTCCAATAGTCATGGTTACATCATGGACATGTGTATATGTTTTAAGTATTTGTATAAGAGTTAAACATTTCCTTGGAGAAGTGAGTTTTGTCAAAAATGCAGATACAGTAATTTTAATGCCAAAAATGATATCAAATTCATTTTCCCCACAAAAATTTTGGATTTCATCCTTGATTTATCAAAAACAGAGACCTTTGTGAGAGGAGGAGTTCTCAAACTGGTTAGCCCACCAAAATACTAAAATAAAATAGAAAGCTATAATACTTTATTTGAGCTGATTTTTTTATAGAAACCGTATGTATGACTTTCACTTTCTAGAAAGTGGTTTTCTCTTGAACACACATCAGAACCATTCATCATAATATAATTGCAAGTTGTCAGTCAGGGCCGCACCCTTCGCTTTGTGGCAAACCGCCAACACATCTGTCAGAAGCACTCATAAGCTTCCGTGTGTTATTGTAATCTTCTACAAAGAGAACAAGCCCATTTACCGATTTCACATTTTCCAAACGAAACAATGACTTGCTTAAAACCCAATCCAAATGAAATTGTTGTGTTTCCCTATGGACCATGAGCTGCTTTCTCACCAAATGACTGACTACACTAGTAGTTAGAGGGAATCATACATCTTGAATGAAGTTGAATTCTTTATGTACTAGATATGCATTTTAAGAAACAAGGAGCGGTGTCCATGTTGAATGGCTATGTGTGTAAATATAAAACATGCATACATTCTTAATTGCTTATAAAAGAGACTGTAATAACATAAATAAGATATGATTTCGATAAATTCCTCTTCCTTAACTATCCTTCTGTCATATAAGCACTATATATTGATAGAAACCAAACTCATTTTGGTTAAGAACAAAATGTACTCGGAAATTATAGCAGGTCAGTTCAATTATTATTGATTTAAATCATTGTTACAATCTGAAAGAGTTAGCTTTCAACAGAGAGGCATAGTGCAAAGAGGATAAAATTCCTTGCAGTTACACAAGAGAGTTTTTTGGTTCACTCTACATCTGACCTTCCAAAAAAAGTGTCCAAGTATCAGAAGTAAAGTCTAAAAACTTTAGTACCAACAGAATAAATCCCATGTTAAAAAAAAAAACTGGATCCAAGGCACCAAATGTTCACAAGTCATAACTTTTGAAATCGCTTCCGGTTGCATATACAAGTGTGTGTCCCATTGCTTCTTTGCCTGCATGCTCTCTCTCTCTCTCTCTCTCTCTCTCTCTCTCTCTCTCTCTGTAACAGAGACCAGAACTGCTATGTCAAATAAGCTTTTGTATGTTTATTTATCTGCAATTTGATAATTGACAACACACGAATTACTGGTATCAAAAATATGAGTATCCTTTTTTTGCAAGATAGAGCTGTATTCACAAGTATACATGTATATTTCTATGTGCTATAGACAGATAGATGTCGTTTTTCCTACTGTTTCTCAGACAAAATTAAAATCTTTTAGATATAATGGAAGTATGAAACAAACACTCCAAACCTAGTAAGTCTTTATTGGTTTGCAGTTATCAACAACATACATATTTAATAGATCGTATGGTGACTATATAACACACAGCTTCCACATTAATTATCTGTTAATATAGTAATTAAATCAGACAAGTGATTTCAATACTTTACCTTATTTAACCTTCATTTAATGTACTATTTAATGCTGTCAGCTAGGTGATAATATCCCAATATTATAAAAGATTCAGAGAGGGTATGCGACTTTCCCAAGGTGATACAAAAACAATACAAATTCCTGTATCTTCAGATTCCAAAAAGTCACGGTATCATCATATGTATTTTCGCTGAGTTATATGCACACACAAATGTGTTAACATACATGCAAGTTATAAGTAATGTATATAATATATGGACAATTTATATATTCCAGTAATAAAACATATATAATTACATATATATTACACATTATATATATAATATCATATATATATACACATACTAAAAAGAACATTACACATTTGAGAAATAAACGGCATACAATAATGTATAGTAATTGCAAGAAAAAATCAAATTTAGGATGCCTTATCTCACGAATTTCAATTAATAATTTTATCAGCAATATATTCAATTCACAACAAAAGATATAATCATGAAACCCAGATAAAATGCCTTACATTTTTCTCTTTCATTGAGGTGAGGAGATACAATCAAATAACTTATAATAAGCCTAACTCAGTGCTAGATAAAATGTTTAGATGTGTAATATTAAGTAGCATACATTGCTATAAAAATAACTAACATCTATTTGATTTATGACAAAATCCAATTCTTAAAAATAATGTATATAATTAATCTCTGAATGTCTCATGTGTTTATAAAGTTCAAAAGTAGATATGGAAACCATTCCAGCTAAAGACAAGGTAAAAGTATCACTAACTCTTTTTTTAAAACAATAGGAGAAAAACGTGTTTCTGCAATAAGAATCTTTGATCCCAAGCAATTTTTGAAAGTCTATATGCCATTTTAAGATAATTCATTATTACTGAATTAATTTTTATTATCTAGAGCATAGCAGAAAAGTATGCATTTGGAGATTTTACAGAAATTTCAAACTACATGTCAACTGTCAAAACATGTATACACCTAAAAAAAACTATACATTTGTATTGTATCTCTTCTTTTTCAACCATGAAAACTAGAATATTTCTAAACCACCTTTCTAAAACAAACAGCCCTATTCAAAAGTGTGCAAAAGATATTAATAGACACTTCTTAAAAGAAGACATATGAGCAGCCAACAGATAACATGAAAAAATGCTCAGCCTCACTAATCATTATAGAAATGCAAATCAAAACCACACTGAGATACCACCTAACTCCAGTCAGAATGGCCAACATTAATAACTCAAAAAACAACAGATGCTGGAGAGGATGTGGAGAAAAGGGAACGCTTCTACAATGTTGGTGGAAGTGTAAACTAGTACAACCTCTGTGGAAAACAGTATGGCGATTTCTAAAAGATCTAAAATTCAATCTTTCATACAACCCAGCAATTCCCCTTCTGAAAATATACCTGGAGGAACTCAAACTATTCTACAAAAAAAGATACCCGAGCATGCATGTTTATTGCAGCAGTATTCATAATAGCAAAAATGTGGAACCAACCCAGATGCCCTTTGAAAGTGGACTGGATTTTTTTTTAAAGTGGTACATATACAAGATGGAATATTACATAGCTACAAAGAAGGACAAAATTATGGAATTCACAGCAACTTGGATGAATTTAAAGTCCATCATGCTCAGTGATCTATCACAGAAACAAAGAACTAAGTACCACAAGTTCTCACTCATAAGTGGACCCTGAACAATTTATCATAATACTACATGAAAGGGATTGGCAGTAGCAGGTCCCTGCTAGAGGAGGTGGGGGGGCATGTAACATTAATAAGGGTACCTGGTCCCAAACCAGGTGAAGTGAAAACCAATGGGAGGCCCAAACTTCACCTGTACAATGAACACTTATGTACCTAACTCTGAATTGTACCCCACATCTTTAAAATAAATATAATAAACCACCTTTCTAAAATCAATGCTCTCACTACTTGAAGTTTGACTATATATGCACACATATATGTGTTCAATATTTTGGCAAGATACAACTCTGTAAATTGCCCATATTAAAATGATTAAATCAAAACGTTTTTGGTGAGAAAGAGAGGCCTATGATATAAATATACATACATACACATATATCTTTATATATGACTTCACTGAGGGTCAAAGTCAAATATAAAAATGAAGACATCTCTTTTAATACCACTCAACTGAATGGCAATATCAAAACAAATTTCAGGTAGGAGATGACTCAAGTAGTATTCATGCAAGGAACAGGCAATTTTTATGTATAAACAATCATAAACAAGAACATGTGGCAACTTATTTTTTAAAATAAATTTGATATATTCAGATAGAAAATAACACAAAAACATTTAATGGAATTCTTGAATGTTTTCATGACAAGAAGTAGATGATTTTGTGTTGCATAATGAAAGTGCCCAAGATAATCATGCTTAAAAAGTGAAACAATTATTTGTCCCAGATATTGTACCTCTAGATAGCTTATCAGAAGTCAATTTTTTGAAAGCCATAAATTACTAAAACAATCAGGAACGCATACATACATAAGCACAAAAAATGAATATAAGGATACCCTTTCTAAAAACACTAAAAATTACTTGTGTAGCTTTAATTTTATTTCAATTAAAGCTGCTAAAACTTATTAAAATCTCTTCTAAATTTTATTCTATTAACATTACAGAGCCCAAGAAATTCTCCCAAGTAATTGATGTAAACAAACCTATAACAAGAGTGATTCTATTTGCCACATTTTATTATTACATCAAAAAGAAAACTCCATTCAATGGTGATAATGTTTTATAATTTCAGTAACTTTTTTTTAAAAAGTCTTCTAGATTCATGTTATTCTCCTTTAAACAGCTATGGTTGAAAATAATGGAAGTACCCCTGATATCGTGAAAGAACGATATGCTAAAAAATATAAAAGATGACCAAGTTCAAATTATAATTATGCAGTTTCTAATGTGGATATTTAAATAATGTGCTTACACTTAATAATGGGATGGACTACTTCTTTCTTCTTAGGCTAATATTTAACAAAAAATAAGTGTTATTTTCAACCCTAAAATGTTAACTCCAATTACCTAGCCCTATAGACACTCTCTTTAAAGTCTACTAAACTGCTTCTGGTATCTATTGTAGTAGAGAACTGAATGTTCATGCTAACCAGATAATCTAATTAACAGAGTTACTATATTTATAGTGCATGGGTTATTAATTTTCATGGAATTTAGGTTATTTAGGTTATTATTATGAACATAATTTAGTATTTATTGCTTCAGGAATTATTTCATGATTTGCAAATGTCATTGTCATTTGTCAATAGGCAAAAATATCTGCTAAAAGAGTGTTCTGATAATACAAATAAAACTAGTTTTAACTATGTGAATATTTTCAAACTTAAACACTTCAGAGAAGATGTTTTCATTCTCCTGGACTCTTCATTTTGTGTTCCCCTTCTTATTTATGCTTCTGCTACGGAATTTACCTTTTTAAATTAATAGAACCTTTTCTATTCATTCACCCAATCGATATTTATCGATCACATCCTATGTCCCAGGCAATATGTTAGATCCAGAAAGAAAAAAGGTGGATTAAACAAGTTCCCCTGCCTGGTTGAACTTCAGTTTAGTGGGGAATACAGGTACATAATCAGGAAAATCCAAGAGTGTGTTCGAAGTGCTGTTACAGGGGAAGTACAGTTGCTAAAGAAACCTATGTGTGTCAGTCTGCCTCCAGATCCATACCAAACCTACCTCTATTATTTCCCTAATGAGCTTCTTCTAGGAAAAATGTATTTTATTCCACTTTTATCCCACGGGCCTATCACTGTGCTCATTTAATATGCTGAGCATTTTTTTTTTAATTTATTGTAGAGATGAGGTCTCGCCAAGTTGTCCAGGTGGGTCTCGAACCCGCGGGCTCAGGCAATCCACTCACCTCAGCCTCCCAAAGGCACGGGATTACAGGCTGAGCCACAGAGCCCGGCTTATGCTGAGTATTTTGAATTATTTTTCAGTACTGATGAAACATGTGTTCCAAGCTTTAAACACCTTCTTACTTTATTTATGACCACTAGCAGATATGTAATGTACATTAAAAGCACATAGTTCAATTTCAAATTACATTATAAATTATAATTTTTTATATTAAAAAGACTATTTCGGCCAGGAGCAGTACCTGTAATCCCAGCACTTTGGGAGGCCAAGGCGAGAGGATTGCCTGAGCCCATGGGTTTGAGACAAGTCTGGGCAACTTGGTGATACCTCATCTCTACAATAAATCAAAAAATTAGCTGGGTGTGGTGGTGCGCGCCTGTAGTTCCAGTTTCTTGGAAGGCTGAGGTGGAAGGATCGCCTGAGCCCAGCAGGTCGAGGCTGGGGGGCTGTGAGTGTGCCACTGCACTCCAGCCTGGGAGACAGAGTGAGACTCCAACACAAAAATAATAATGATAATAATAAATAAAAAAGACTATTTCTAGGTGTGTTTGGAAAGGTAGGTACAGTCAAGTGAGGTAAACTGGACCATAGATGAAACAAACTTGCCAGTTTTCTTTCATGAAAGATTAGAAACAAAATAAATGACATTAAAATCTTAATCAACTAGACCACAAAAAAACATAATACTAATTAGTTTGATTTTTATATTGAATTGATAGAAAAGAATAATTGCCAAAAAATAATATTTCCAGAAATTTTTAAATACCAAGGTGTTCTTCAACTTTCCAGTGGCTGACATGTACCCGATACACAACAAGGTTCAATAAATGTTTGTGAATGAACAATTCACCCAGTTTTTTTTATATATTCCATTATGCTATAATCTATGGTAATCACAAAGACTCAGTGATACCTCTGAGATGTTGTCTGATCTTGGATCAATAAAAACTCATTCAATTATATTGTCTATACGAATGAGCTAAGGCAGGACAATTACCTAACGTTTTTATAAATATTTTCAATAGGTATGAAAACAAATGAGTTTTCTGATGAACCCTCAAAAATAATATCCATTTGTTTATATTTTCCATTCTAAGTATTTCCCAAGTAAACAAAATTTGGTGTAGAAAAATAACATAAATCATTTTTTATCATATGCCTTATGAAATAATATATATTGTTCCAAGCTAAAAGTACTCACAAATTCAAGAAACTGAGCTTCTTGAAACACAGCTTAATATCACAGTTTTTAAAGTCAAATAAAGGGAATGCTCAGTCATTCTCTTGTTTAGTGCTTCTGGAGAGAATTTCCTTCTTTACCAAGAGAATACCTTTTACAGACTTTCAGGGTCCACAGTGATTTTTCAGAGTAAGGTATCAGATAAAAGCGTCTCCATGTGTACTGGGATCAATGCAGCTTAGCCTTGTGACTAAGCAATGATAACCACAAAAATCTAATGAAGTTTTAATCCTGTCAGTGACTTCCCAACAGGCACATCTGACAGCAGGAACTTGTTAGTATGTAACAAGAAGAACAGGAATACTACAGAAGATCCTTTTTAATCCAAATGCAGGTCAAATTGGCTTAAATAAGATATTACTATCTCCAATACAATGATCAATATGTTCAGTGAGGTATTCCTGAGCCACACGAATTGTTATGCATAGCGCATAAACATATTTTTAAAATGCAAATAGACATATTACATAAATTATAAGATGCCTTTTCCATTCTCTTCATCATGTGCCCTGTGCCTATTTTTTATATTTCAATATTGCAGACTTATGTTGACATTTATAGAATATAAATTAAAAATATCTGTTAAATAATAGCAGAAATTTGGATGTCTATTTTATTACTTTCTATGTTTGACATAATTTATAATTTACATTTTTATTAAATTTTAATCAAACAAAAAGTGGTGGGATACATGAAATATTGGTCATTTTTGAAGCTAGATGATGGGTCCATAAGGGCTCATCATACTATTCTCTCTAATTTTGTGTAGGTTTGAAAATCTTTCTACAAAAAAGTTTTGTTGTTTTTTTTTTTAAAAAAGGGCTGTTATGGAAAATACAAGAAAAAAACTTGCAATCTAACAGTTTTTCAAGCAATACGAAAACACAAATACACTTTCTGGTTACCGATGTTCACATGGTCATGTAGATAAATCCCTAAATGTAAAGTTTTTGTTCTGATCAAATGTATCACTCAAGAGAAGAGCATTAACTTATTTGATTAGGTATTTGGGGGCAAAGAGACATACTGTGTTGTGCTATACCAATTCTTCCTCTTAATCTCTGCTGCTTTTAATATTTCTCACTCAGTCTGTATCTACCAGCCTCTCTCTTCCTTGCTCTCTCTCTACCTCTCTCATACACACACACACACATGCACGCACGCACGCACATACACACTCCTCTGAAACTGACTATTCCTGTCCTAAAAGAACCACCCTACATCCTGAAGACAAATTAACAATGGTCAAATAAAGCACGGATCAACTGAGTTTACCCCGTCCTAATTAGATAAGCTTGTAATACATGTTGGCTCTAAGAGAGAGCCCCATTACACCCAACTTCTCCACCTGGACACTGTGTTTCTCATGTTGAATGGAAACACAGAAGAACAGAAAAAACACCAAAGTAAGTATCAAGTGATCTAAATTTTGACTCTAGTTCCCCATTTACTAGCTATCCAATATATTAATAATTAATTTCCTCACTTCTAGAAAAGCATAAGAATAATATCTGCCCTTCCTCCCACTCAAAAATTTTATGAGACTCAAATGATGCATGCAAAAGCCTTTGCAAACTATAAGTTACTATGTACAATTAGAGCATTATTAACCTAACAAACTCAGACCCAGGGAATTCCTGGTTCCTTCATTTATACAACAAAGTAAAGCCATTGCACATTTGACCCCACGCATGGAAACTTTTTAAGACTTTGGATACCATCAGAGGGTTCCTAAGTTTCCCAATGACTGTGATGTGTTGCAAATGAAACTTAAAATGTCTTGGAGCTCACATATACTTCAAATGAATTTTTAAAAGAGAAAGGGAGGAATTAAGCCAAGCTTCCTATCAACACTGTCTCCCACCCTCATATATACCCTTTGGGCTTCGGGCTGCTTTTCATACTTTATGGTTATACCGGCTATTCATTAACCTGATTTTACCTGGAAAATGTTCAGGAGAGGGAGTTGAGAATAGGCAGGAGTACAGTGTAATTTCCCAGGGGTCCAATATTTCCTGGAAAAAGCTCTGATTCAGAAGATTCTCTTCCCATCAAAGGCAATTTCTTCAAACCCCTACTCAACTCCAGATTAGGCTAAGACCTTGTCTATCAACATATTTAAGTTTATAGTTTATCCTACTCTGGATCAGCCATCTGAATACTTTATTCAGTTTCTGTCCATATAGTCGGTGCACCTTTTCTTTTCATTTGTTTTATAGTCCCATTTTTACCATTCTCACCCTCATTACAGAATAGTTTGCGGGTTTTGTGTTTGTTTGTTTATATGAATATTAGATATACTAAGTGTAAGAAAAAATAAAAAGTGAATGTCAAGGTAGAAAAAGCAAATGTAATCTAAAGCTAGAATTTTCTTCAAACCACTGAAATGCTAAACATTGGCACATTTCTATATATCTTTCAGTGAGATGTTTTAGGGTCCATTTGTTCATGTATTAAATGTCCTAAGAAACATTTACTATACTATATGTAAGCCCATCAGGTTTGTCAACAATATAACAGGCAGTAAAGTTTCATGACAATTCAGTTGTCAAAAAGTACACTCTTGGTTTCCCAGTCATACATGATGTCTCTACATAGACGTTATCCCTTGACAAAGGAAAAGTATTGTATTTTTTTTTCCAGAACACATCCAGAGATCCATAATTCTGACTTTTCTTACATTCATTCCTCAATCTCTATTAAACAAATGATATTTAGAATTAATACATCCAATGTATAATTTTTCACAAATTAAAACAAAATCTAATTTTTGACCTTTGCTTTTTAAGATTCCAACCCACAAACTGATAGGTATTCAAAGGTCAGAGAAAAGATTTTTGAATTCTGAGCACTAAAAATCTTCATAGTAATTGACTTATTGAGAAAAATTTAAGTAATGGTACCAAAACAAGTTGCAAGACTTAAAAAATGTAATTAAAACTGTTAATTAATCAAGAAAAAAATTTCCATTAGCTATTTGTATAGTTCATAACAATTATTACTCCCTACTAAAATCAGTTACATGACGTAAGGTTAAGATTGTTCTCGACATTTTTAAACAAGATCACCTAAAAGTGATTGGGATAAAAACAACATAATTTCATATAACTCCCAGATTGTGTGAATAGAAATTGAGATGCAGGGTATATGACTAGAGCTGTATCTAAGAAGTAACTGACAAGTTTGGCATACTTTAGGGGCTTCTATAAACTACACTCTGAGCATGACTACCTCAGGATTTTCATCTTCTAAATAGCTAAGTTTTTCAGCAGGCAGTAAATAACGTGAGTTCGAGAAGAACTGGGGTATCTCACTTTTATCTTTCTAATCAAGAGTCAGATTGCTATGCCTAAAGACATTTTCCCTCTTCAACTTAAAGAAATCAACATGTCAGATTAGATAAATCAGTAGACAGCTGCAAACAAAAATCCTAGGTGTGCCTTTTAATTTACTAAAGCCCAGATGCATCCAAATCAAAGAATAAAAGAGTACATAAATGACAAACTCCTAGAAAACTTTCTAGGTGCATTTGGGCTTTATTCAGAGCCTAACAATTCTGTACCTAACAAATCAGTCCTGCATTTAAATCCATGAGAGAAATAAAAGCAGAAGATGATTGGCCCAAGAAGAAAATGGCGTTTATCATGGGCCTGGAGTCCAACTGAATATGCTACAATGACTCTGTCCCAAAGAACACCAATACTCCTCTTCAAAAAAAAAAAAGATATATAATGATGGAAATGGACTGGATGCATTGCCACAATGACTCTGCTGGGACCTCAAGCCTAGTTAGGATGGTTAGATATAGAGTCTTTTAACAAGCATAATTTTAATAAAGGGTAAAACCTGAAATTTCCTACACCTGCAGTGATTTGCCATGTTTCAGTTTCAATTGCCATATTCACTGTACTTGTTTCAGTACCTACAGAATGGAGTAAGTCAATCCAGATGCACTGCCTCGTGGAGTACCAAGAAAGTGCCTTCCTCTAGGGCCATGAATTTTCACTTCTGACAAACATGACCGAAGCACAACAAGATCTCTCAAAAATCTGAGAGAAAAATAAACAGCTCATAATCAAAGAGAAAATAAAATAGCTTTCAAGTTTTCTTAGTTGGTGAATTATTTCCATCTAAAACTTATAAAATCATCCATTTTATGACACTTTTAATAGTAACATTTGGGATTATTAACATGATAAACTTCACACCTATTCATCTTTTACTTTAAAAAATCTGCTCATCTTATGACTAACACCTTGGCATTCAAACAAATGCTATGCTGAGACAGAAAAAAATAAAACCTGTATAAATGACAGAGTGTTCAACCATGAACACATTGTCTTTTATGAATATTATAATCACAGAATCAATAAGCCTACAAAGAAAAAACAGGACACAAAACGTGTTTTGTCATTTCTGACGAAGTTATAAAAACAACAGACATTCAATATGCCAAGTGTTCTTCAATCCTTCATAATCATAGCCTTATTGAAGTGAGGACAAAAAGGGTCTAATTGCATAGGAGCAATCTCAATGTAATAGGTTATACACCCAGGCACTGCTGCACAATACAACAAAAACAACGTTCCCTGTGTATAGCAGAATGTCATCTCTCATTTTCAGGCAATTACCTTCTTTCTTGTCAACAGTTTTAATAACCTCCATCATCTCTAAAAGACTTTTGCTTCAGTTAAATAATTTTCAGCTTTTTAATATGCAAATGTGCTTGTTCATATGCATGGGTGAAGTGGCACTGCTACTTGAAATGTGTCAGTACATTGTGGAGCACCTGCACCTCGGGGAAGCTTGATTTAATTGACACCTAATACTATTCATTATTCCACTTAGTGAGCAACTCCTATTAGTCACCTGTAGGTTTTCCTATAAGCAGTGCTTTGGCCACCAATAAAAATATGAATATTTCTATAAATAGAATGTCCATATTTAGTAAATGGGGTTCACTACTGTCAGAGCTTTGGGGGGAGATGGAGGATGGTATGGAATCAATAGTTTTTTTCAGCAGGCAATCTATAAACTTCCTCTTCTTTTTCTATAGATTCCTATATATAAGAAGAGTTGCACTGTCTGGTAAACACAAGATGTTTTCTTTTATATGGCTCAATAAGTAGTATCCTGCTCAATGGAATGAGTAAAATATATAAATAAATGGATGGGTAGGTGGATGGATGGATGGATGGTGGATGGATGAAAGAATGAATAAACAAATAAGCCTACCTTCCAAAATACACTATTCATTGTTGTTTTTTTAAGTCAGCAGTGTGTTCTTAATCCTAATTATTCCAGCCTAAAGGTGTTAAACTGAATTCTTTACCGTAATAGATGACCTACATATGCCACGAAGTTAAAAGAAAAAGGCAGAATATTGTCAATAAACATTTATTGATGTTATCTTCTTAGGTAAATTAATGGCTAAGAGAATGCTATGGTGACGCATGTGGAGGGACTTGTAAATGACTTCAAAATATCAGCTGAGAGAATTATAACACATATGGGATTTTGTGTATTTGATGGTATTAATGTAATAAACAAGTACTGTAAGTGATTACAACTTAAGTCTATTAGTCTTTTTTGCCTTTATGAAAATGAAAGGATTAACAATGAAGAGTATGATCATACTTAATAATACCGGGAATGCTTCTTTACCACATGGCCTGTGACCTTATCATTCAGACCACATTTCTTTCTGGCATTAATGCATTTGTTAGTCCCAGAGGCTTAAACTACAGATGTTTAACATCCTGCTTATGGGCAGATCATCTGGAATACGAAGTGAGAAATCTATACTACTTATTAGTATATATTATGAGTGTAACAGAGATTTAATAGCCCATTCAAACAAGATTAGTGAAACCATAGCTCAGAAAAAGAAAAGTATCATCTTTACTGATATATGCTATCAAACCTGTGGGGAAAAACAAAGAAGAATTGAAAGCATATTTTCAGCTGGAATATGTTTTAGGACATCAAAAGAAATTGCCACTAATTAATGTTGTTTATATAGTAGCATAAGAAACATTCATTATATCCTTCAATGTAAACTTAAAACCTTTTTATGGACAAGGGATTTATAAGTAAAGTGGTATTCTGGCTCTTTGGAAGGCTTATCTACAGTATACTAAGAGTGATCATAAATCATGTTAATGTCTAGGATCTAAAGAAAAGTGAGGTGATAGTGGGAAAAGACTGAGTTCTCTTAACCCCCAGGTCCAATTATTTCTACAGAATAAGAAAAAAAAGAAAGCAGTGGTCATCTAGACCTTTGTTGGTATCCCCCAAAATGTAATCTCTAAACTGAAGAATGGCAGCTGGCAGAACAGCTGGTGAATAGGATTAATGTCAGAAGAAAGAAATAAAACTCAACATATGTCCAAGCCTGCGGTGCTGGGACTGAGCATGATTATACCCCGACGGATAGGCTGAATACAGCTGGAAAGTGCCACTGTGCCATGCTTCTCTACCCCACAAGGTCATTGCAAAGAAGCACAGTTTGAACAGCAAACTCAACTTTGCCTGAAGAACTCAGTAACTGATAAGACAAGAGTGAACCCAGATTTTTAACCCTCCCCGTGTACTGAATAGTTTAACCCTCAGTGCTTGGTTTGCTCTACCACAAAGCAAACCAAAAGACAGATGAGCATTGAATCTAACAGATTGCACTAAAGTAAATATAATTTTTAAATCATTTAAACCGCTTAATCTCATCTCAATCACATCAAATATTTAGAGCAAACATATTTCCATCTCTCATTTAGAGTTTAAATAGGCACAAAGGAGGAAAAAAATCTAATTAAATATATAACAGTAGATACGGTTTTGTAAATTGTCAATGTTTTTCAAAGTTAACATTTTAAAATTACTGCATTCAAATTAGCAAAAATATTTCAAAGAAGCAGTTTTCCACAGAATAACCATCATGTTTTCACACTGCATAACATGAGAAAGTTATGTCTTCCTGCCCTATCCCTATGTTGTGGTTGGCCCATTTTAGCCTTTTGTAATAGTAGATGAGAGACACCGGAATCTAACTGTTGGAACTAGTTACAGTGATAAACAGCAACCACGTGGACATTACTGATAGATGAGAAAAGGCTTTGTTATTTATAGAAGCTTATGCAGCACAAATTCTATCCAATTGTTTCCTTATTAAACAACTACTGTAAACATTTTAAAACGAGATCAGTAATCATTACTAAGAGAGTACTGCCCTACTTGTTTCTGTCGTTTATTTCTTTCAGATGCCTGAGCTAACTTGAGCTCAACAAGCAGATTATCAGAGGCAACAAATCACCTTCCCATCTAAAAACAGCTAGCACTCTCACTACATTCTTTTGGCAACACATCCTTAAGTACGGGTGGGAATGGGGGGAGGGAGCCAGAGAATTGTATTACAAAAGAGAAGAATGGTGATATGACTTTTACAGGCCTAAGGGCACAGCTCCACAGTCTCAAAGGAAATTCATGTGAAATTCCAATCAGCAAACAAAAATCTACATAAATAGCCACACTCTGAAGAAACTGCATTTTATTTCTCACATCCAAAATTGACAGTGGGGTGGTCTTCGCAGTGAGAGACAGCCAGGCCCTGTATCTCCTATGCCAGCATTGTTCTGAGACTGTCAAAAGCCCAGAGCAGGGTTATTCTCTACAATTAAATGTGAACTTATCACCACCTTGCTTGTTTTCTTTTTCCACACATAAACAAATTACTGGCTTATATATGCATTATGGCAGCATCAATAAAAAAAGAGCTCTAGAAATTAAGGGGAAAAACTTTAGGAGTTTTAAGTAAGTATACTAATAGTTTGAAATTCTAGAGGCCAATCAATCTTTTTTTTTTTTCTTTCTTAAATGATTGCTATCAAATAAGCATTCTAAGACAGGGCTTCTTCCCAGGTAAAGGGCCTTTCAAATGACATTTCAGATAATTCATCAGAATGGAAAAAAATGCCATATTATATAATTATTTTTGTCCAGGAAATATTGATTTTCAAATACTTGATCTTCATTTTATGTGCAAGTCAGGTTTTACTTAGGTCTAAGTAGTGACAACTTTCAATGCCTATGGGCACTTGGTCATATTTATTTTACTTCTAAATTTTTACTCACACTTTAAAAGTCTCTTTGGTATTTAGAATTTTTAAAATGTTAATCTGGTGTGGTTTATAGCTCTATGAAATCTCAAATCGTCCTACATTAAATGTTTAACACTAAGAAAACACTCATTTCTGAAAAACTCAAGTGCTAAAAAAAAAATCTGCGTACGGTCCAAATAAATATTTAAATGAAGTTGCCAATTTTAATGCTGTTATAATGGCTACTACTATTTTATAAAATTCTAAGATTGCATGCTTTGAAGTTTAATAACATTCAACATTTTCTAGAATCTTTAAATGCTGAAAAAATGTTTTTATTTGTCATTACAGAACATGGAAAGAAACCTACATAGCTTATTAATGTCTTCTGAATTGTTTAAGAGGATTTTAAGATATGAGTTAAAAGAATTTCATAATCTTAATTTCAATTTCTCCTTTTCATTTAATAGTAGACATTCATTAGGACCCACACACTGTAATAAATTATAATAATTTCAAACAAGAATTAAATTACTAGGTACCTAGTGAAAGAGCCATTTTTTCTTAGGTACCCTGTAATCTAACTGTCAGATTTAAAATCTATTCCCAATCAACTCTTCACAACATTCACATTTATTCATCTATGTTAAATTAATAAAAGGTGTGAATAATACTGACAAAATTGATCATTATTGTTCATGTAGATTTAGAAAATTATAAGGTAATCTAAAATGTAAAAGGAATTGAGAGAAACTATTAAGGTTCTTATAAATAAATTCATCCTAAGCTATTTTTTCAAATCAAGACTGAAAGTTCTACGAGACTTATTTAAATTGACTATACAAGCTATTTGATAAATTGTACATTTTTAGAGCATAAACCATTTTCATTATTTTTGACAAATATCAGTACAAAGACTACCATAGCATTAGTGTTCGACAAATACTTTAGGAAGCTATGCCAAAATGATGTTGAAAAGTAAACCTAATAGTAGTTTGAGACAGTTTATAACCAATGCAGTTTGATGAAGAAAAGACACAACCACAAGGGAACATCAAAGAGATAGCCCTCCCAGAAATAAACAACATCCTCTCATTTTCTCTCTAGATACAGTAATGTAGGTATAATTCTTACCTGGACTACCAAAGATAAATACAATTCTATTGACTAATGCCCCCAAACAGAACTCTCTTTACAGAACAAGTCTGCTCACTTACTATATTTCCTACCACCTAACCTTGCTGACCCCCTCCTCTTTAACTGGCATCCCTGAAGATAAAGTAAAGCATGTCAACATCTGTTCCCATTCACACCGATTTTAATTTACCAAAAGAGCTTTGCTATTTTCAGAGCAGACTCCAGAGCACAATGACAGATTTAGGGCCTTTACTGGGGTTGCATTTCTAGTGTGTCAGCATTTCCTACTCACCAAGAGTAAATTCCAGGGGGTCACAACAAAGGAATAGCTGAAATTCAAACTTCATTATAGAGATTTTTCCCACCCTTACTTATTTCATCATAACTTAAACTACCAACACGCTGTCCCATTTAGTGGGGCATCATTGACACTGCGCTGTAATTGGACTAAAATTATCTAGTCCTGCGGCAAAGATGAAGGTCCTTCAGGCCCTTCCTATGGTGTTCTACATATATAATTACCTCTTCCAGAAGTTTATATTTAACTGAAATTTAATAACCATAATATAACAATTTTATAACTCTTTAAATTTGTAAAGTAGTATAGGCTTCTTAGAACACTTCCACATACTTAATCTCTATTTCATAATTTGATTATAAGTACTGGGCTTTAAGTCACAAATATTCTTTCCAACCCAAGAATTTCAGTTATGTGTTTTTTATTCTATGCTTTATTCAGACATTTTAAATATGTACAAAGAAAGTCACTCACTCTCACACCATCCCAGTTTCCCTAGATAATTCAGAGTTTTTAAGACACAATATGAAGAGCAACTTGGAGAAACAATACGCAAGTTGTGTTGTAATCAAATAACAACTAAGACATGAGCAGCTGAGCAGAAGGAAGATGGGCAACGGAATGCCGTACAGCAATCAGCACTGTTGACTAATCAGAATTTGAGACACTAGAAGGTAATAAGGGTATTATAAAGAATGGCTTATTGAAGGAGCAGCTGTTTATGTGTAGCTCACTGTTTAAATGAGCTCCACTAGATTGCCATGGTATGTTTTGGTGAAAATGTTTAACTCCTTTTAAAATGATCATTAGAGAAGAAACAGCAAGTACCAAGTGGCAAGTTTGGAGATATCAAAACACCAACTAAGATTTAACAGCTTTAGAACAGTTATTTGGGTGGTTTGAAAACTGTAGGAAATGCCAATTCCAATGACCTTGTAAGTCAAAAGTACTTAGGTACTCATTCTTCTCATAAGAAGCTTAGGTCTATGCCACTATCATTGCTGGGTAATATTATGGGCCCAAAGATGAGGTTGCAAAATAATGGAGGAATCTTTAGGGGAAACAAAAAGAAAAAGGCAGACAAAAAATACCCACCAGGACAGTCGCAAATTAGATAATGTCTTAGAATTTAGGAATGTGTCCATCTTCTCAAAAACAGAAGGAATAATATCTTGAATTAGATTTCAAAATAAAGTTTGAAATGTTTTTGGCTTAAGATGTAATACTAAAATTGCTCTCCTATATTGATTTAGAAGAAATAAGTAATAAGAAATGTTTAAAGCAAAGCAGAAGAGAGAAATGTAAAATAGCATTTAATTCACTAATGTTATTTTCACAAAGCAATAATCATCTTATTCAATTTAAATAGAAAAAATTCTATTTGTCACATAGTTGTGTTGGCTTCGCAACTGGATTGATTTACAGAGTTTTGTCTTCCTTACTTTCAGCCAAAAAACAATTGTCTATTGTTTCTTCTGTCCCACTAAAAAAAATTTAAAAATCCATAAATTACAGCATAAAAGCACCAAATAATACTTCACTGAATTTATCATAATATAGTGTTATGAATATTTCATTTTGACAAGTGTTTGGTAATATTTTAAAGCAGTCAGCAAGCGGTCGAAACTCTGCTATCTTTTGTAACAGTTCACATGTCAAACTGGCAAAGTGCCCACATTGTAAGGCAGAAAAAAAATCTATTTAATGTCTGCCCCACAAGGCGACATGAGGTTTGATTGGCAGAAAGCAGAGAGTGGCTTTTGATCATGTGTCCTAACAAGCAGTTCCAGCTCCTGTCTTTTCAGCTGATGGGCTCCACATTACCCATTCAAACAGAAGTGACAGACCACTGCACTACTCTCTGGCTCTAGTCACACGCAGTGGGAGCTATGCTGGAGACAGAGTCACTGATTAAATATATCACTTTTTCAAGACAAGCAGGTTGTCTGAATCAAAGTTGGACAGAACAGACTCAACATTATTAAAAGGGGATATAAAACTGGGATTGAGTGATGTTCAGCCAGTTTGCACAGCCTCAGGGATTCCCAGGCTGACAGGGGGAATAAGGAACAGCAGAACTCATAAAACAGGGTCAGAAATTAGCTGTGACACCTTGGCTATTTTCCCATCACTTCAGGACCACTGGGTTTCAAAATTCTGGAGTCTCTTTTTACCTTTTTTACTTTCGTTTTTAAAAATGAATGCAGTAGAGGGAGAAAAACACATAAAAGCATGATTACTGCAGTTTGTCAATTATAGTCTTAAAGGGAATAAAATCCTGGATGCAAACCCTTTGCATCTCATTTTAAACTATACTAATACATGTTCTTCTAACTAGGACCCTTATTTTGGAATTTTATTGCAATTATTGGTTTGGCATTATAGTGAAACTTTAAAATCCAGGAATATTAGTCATAGAAATTGTACAGTTTAAAATGTTTTCAATGTCCTGACTACCAGAGGGCTATCCAAGTGCTAGTTATATTTAACAATCCTATTTTCTTTTCTGTAGAAAGCATATTATTTAAACCTTTTGCTTAAAATGTACTTAGAGACATTAACATCCAAAAATGTATAGAAATGTTCAATACAACTTTTTGTTGTCTAAATTTATGTGTTCGTAAAATTCTAAACATAGTTTCTTATCACCTATAGTACGTTATCAGTTACCTAGGTAATGCAAATAAATAAAATCTAAAGTTATTTTCTGTTTGAAAAAAGTAAAAATAAACATCCAAAGAAGTAAAAAAAGAAAACAACTATCTGATTATACAACTAAAGAAGTTGACCAAAATATAGGTAATCATCTGAAACAAATCATTTGAAACCACAAGATACAATTGAATAAATGGTCCATTTCAATGTTATTTTAAAACAGTCCTTTCATGAGGTTTTAATTTCATCTCTGATACAAAGAATTGGTTTTATGTATTTTTTATTTTTAGTAGCATGTTCCAGCTATTCCTTGGAACACTTATGCTTTCATTATTCATTCTGGCATCACTGTAAATATTTAGTAGCAACCTGCTTGTTAGATCTTTAAGATATGATTAAAAGATTAAATATTCCTACCAAGATGAAGACAGGGTCTTAACACAGAAGAGTAAGGAATTAAGAGTAGCCATGAAATAAGATACTAAACTAATTGGGGATGAAGAGGTACAGAGATTGTAGTTGCTAGAAGATGGTAGTAAAATTACAAAGAAATGATGAATGTTAAATCATTTGTTTTACTGTGTTACTCCTTTAGTTAAATTACTTTAAATATCAAAGTTAATTTAACACTGGCTGGTATATATTGATTAAAGACTGTATGTTCTCAGAATAATCTTAATACAAATCGTATTTGATTTGTCTTCCATACATTATAGAATATGCTCTCACTAATAGATAAATAACTCCATATTAATCAAATAAGCATTCTACTGCATAAAAATAAAGTTACATGTCATCTGGCTTCTGTACTTCATGTCTTCAAAGATCTCTAAGGATGTTGAAAGTGATGATGATAAATTTTATCCCAAGTTATCACAGGCAAACCAAGCAATTATTTAGAAATCTGGTTGTTTTCAAAAAATGTAAGAAAATTAGCTTCAAGAGGCTAATTTGACTTTCTATGTGAGCCCAGATAAAAAAAAAAAAAACAGGAAAAAAAATCATTATTGGCAATTGCTTCCCCAAGTCTGAAATACAGTAAAATGGCCTTTCATTTTTCCCCTATTAAGTGGATTATATTCAACATTCTTTTTCATCATCCCTACCATCACCACAAGCCTTTTTATGACTGGTGGGAAAGAGGACAGGAAATTACTACAATGAGTAGTCAATTACAATAGGTAAGAGGAGACAAAACCTGCATATGTATTGCCAATGAAAACATATTAGACTAAGTAAACCTGAAGCACTCCAAAATACATTTTTCCCTTTTTACAATCCAGTTGCAAAACACAACTGTGTGTTACCCCATGCTTTATCACATGGGTTTTTTATAGTGTATGCCAGGAAAGGCCAAAGAAGTGGGGGGTAGGGAATCTGCAAAATATTTCACAACACCGTAAAAAAATCTAAATCTTTTTTTTTAATCTAAAATAATTAATTATTTTAGCCACTATATTATTGCTTACAGTAATACACAGCAATAACATTTACATTGATTGAATTCTGTTTCCTTAATGTGAAATTTGTTTGGGGTTAATTAGCACGACTGAGGAATAAGCTTAATAATTTTATGTTGTTTACACTGGAGGCAGTTTTCCACAAGCACTGCTCAGGGAGGAAGTGACATCTAATTTCAGACAAACCATGGAGGTGAGGGCTGCTGCTCACTCTAGGATGGCAAGCCAGACCCTTCCTTGTTCAGCAAGCCTCCCCACTACTTGGAGTATCTAATGGCAACAATACAAAGTTGTTCAAATTATTTCTCAGGCACAATAAGTTTTTAAAACAAATTCTTAGCTGAACGGGAAGAAAAGAAAAGGACTCACACAAATGGAGAAAGTCCACAGTATTGGACATTTTTACTGTCCCTTCCTTAAGAAAGTGCAGGTCTAATTAGTTGTCTTCCTAAAATGCGTACCTAGCATTTTTATTATGTATTATAACATTTTGCTCAGAGCTGACATTTTTATTCTGACAAGCACTGTCTGGAGAGCTCTCAATAAATAATACATTGACAATTTTCAGTAAATAAGCAGTGGACACAAATCGTTATCCTTACTTACAGCTGCCCCTCTCTAATAGTGCTTTTACAAGTGAGGTGACTATTCAGTCTAATGCAATCCTCTCAGTGCTGGAAAGACATTTTCATTCATTACCACGGTCACAAGCACTTAAAGCACTTTTAAGCCCTGTTGCAAAACAGCAGGAATGGCAGAGCAAGTGGGGCTAACGAAAACTAAAGTTCATCACCAGAGAAACCTGAGGCTGTTCACCTAAACAACTAGGAAATTCACTTCTGTCTAGGCCACCTCAACACTCCTAGATCTACAAGTCTAAGAAGAATACAAGATTTTCTTTGGCAATTAAATGTGAATCGTCTTAAAGCCCAACCACTATGGGCTTTGTTTGATGTATTAAATTTGGTTCCTCGTCCAGTAATATTTATTAAGCACCATAGAGTAAGGGGTCATGAAATGACCTGACTGCTATATCTTTGATCAAGATATAGAAACAAATAAAATCTGAATTCAGATGAATACATGTGAAATCACACAATCGTTTTTCTTCTTCCCCTCATCAACTTTTCTTTCCTAATAGCCCCTAGCACCATCACCCTAACTAATCATCAAATCACTAAAGCAGTCCTAAATTTCATTTTTCTTCATGGTATCACACCAATTTTATTTTCTAGATATGTGAAAATACAAGCTTATATGAAATAAGATTTAAAGAAAGAGTAATAAAATGAGAAGCTAGTATCTACACACCTTGACATGTAGCTAATGCTTTCACCCTACTTCTTAATCAAATCAATTTATCCATTATTTGAACACTTCTTGGATCATTAATTGAGCATGAATGGTTGAAAATGTTACCAGTTTAGAAATGCATTTTATAGTATCATGTTATATGGCTTGGACTATATATTACAGTATAGAACAATATAATACAATATAATGGCTATGTCATAGTTCTCATAGTGAATGAACATGAGAAACACCTGGAGAGACTATTAAACTGCAGATTGGTGGGGCCCACCTCAGAGTTTCTGATTCAGTGGGCTAGGAGGATACCCAAGAATTTGTTTATCTAACAAGTCTCCAGATGATGTCAGTGCTTCTGATGATTTGAGAACCACTGGACTACAAGGATAATTGAATTCATCTGAACAGACAAGATGCACAAGACCCATATTGGTGCTAAGCCTGTAATCATTTCCCTTATTTTATATGAAAAGCATAAGTTTACAGACCTTCCACATGTGAACCAAGTTTGAAACCACCTGAAAGCAACAACAATCGAAGTGAGTTCTCCAAGAAAAAGATTCAATCCGTAGAAATGATAAAAAGGGAGCCAGGAGATACTCCTCTCTTCTATTCTCCAAGACAGTCAATCGTACAATAACCTACTTACAGATGTTCCTGTATTTGTCCTTGCCTCTTTTCAACTGATAGTCAAAATGTTACCACCACAGGTACTTTTCTGCTTTACTTTATTTATTTATTTGCTTGTTTGTTTTAAAGATGTGGGACACACTTCAGGGTTGGTACATAAGTTACTTTTCTAAGAAATGTATTCAATTATGTCACTCATCCTCTTACTTAAAACTCTCAACTGCCTCTCACTACACAAAGGATAAGATTTAATCTCTGTATAATGGCTTCAACCTATTTTTTCACTTGTACCTCCTGTCCTAGCCACGCCAAACTTCTTGACATTCATCAAACTCACAAGTTTACTCATACCATTGAAATTTTATATATGCTGTTCTCTCTACCTGGGATTCCATTATATCTTTTGATGTGAAGAGTTTATAATTAATCAGAATCTAGCTCAAAATGTCAATAAATCCCTTCCTAGATCTAGACAAAATGAGTGTTCCCTTTTCTGTATTTCCATAGCATTTTATAGAATCCTCTATGATTGCACTTATGATAATTACTCTATTTACATGTGTTTTTCCTACTAAATGATGAGCTACTAAAAAACAATATCTATTCATCCCAGTATTCATCTTCTACTCTTTCTCCACTTTTACCTCTCCCCACTCTAGGACCACTACCTATCAGATGAAAGAGCTTAAAAAATGCTCATGGAATTAGTAAGCACAAGGGGGTGTGTGTACTCAGATGTCTTTATGTGTGTATATATGTATGTTTTATTTAGATGAAGAGATACTCCTTAAAAATTAAATCTATTCATCTCCATTTGCCATAATATTATTTATCTCTTTGTAATCTTTTATAAACCAATAATGTTTTATGTTAATGCATATTATATACTAAGATCTATACTAAGCATTGTGAAGGTAGACTAAAGCTATAGTATGAGTCCTCAAGGAAATTAAAACCTTCTTGAGAAGCAAGATCAATTTTTTAAATGGTAAATAATGGTTCCCATTTTTGTCAAAATTAGTTGAGCATGCTTTATGGTTTTATGTGTGAATTCTCTCTATTTCATTGATACATATGACTATTTCTCTGCCAATACCACATTGTCTTAACTACTATAGCTAGGCAAAATGCAGTATTGGGTAGAATAATTCTTAACACTTTATTCTTCTTTGTCAAGATTGTCTTAGCTATTCTAGGATCTGAAACTTTCTTTCTACATTTTAAAATACATTTGCGTATGTGCATGAATCTTGCTGGGATTTTGATGGAAATTGCATTAAACACATAGCTTATTTGGGGGAAATTGACATCTTTACCATGTTGAGTCTTCCAAAACATAAACAAAGTATGTCTTGCCATTTACTTAGGTCTTCCTTAATTTTTAAATGAGCATTTTGTAATTTTAGCATGTAAATCCTACACATATTTGATATCAAGGCATTTCATTTTATTTGGAGAAATTGTAAATCGTATTGTATTTTTTATTTCAGTTTTTATTTGTTGCTATGGTCTGAATGTTCATGTCCCTCCAAAATTCATATGTTGAAATCTGGTCCTTGATGTCATGATATTAAGAGGAGGGGCTTTTTGGCAAGTGCTTAGGTCTACAGGTTCCAGATTTACGAATGGGATTGATGCCTTAAAAAAGAAGCTTAAGAAAGCTTGGTTGCCTCTTCTGCCACGTGAGGACACAGCAACAAGCCACCAACTACGAAGCAAAGAGCCCTTAACAGACACCAAATCTGCTGGTACCCTACATTAGACTTCCCAGCCTTCGGAAAATATCAAAGAAGCTAATACCACACAGCAAGTAATACATTTCTGTTACTTATAAATTACCCAGTTTATGTTATTTTTATCATAGAAGCCTGAATGGACTAGCACATACATTCATTGCTATTTTATGTAAATGTAATTTATTTTTTAAGTGTCGATCTTATATCCTCTGACCTTGCTGACTTACTAGTTCTAGGAGGCTGGTTTCTTGGTTTGTTCTCTTTTATTTTGTTTTTAGATTCCTTTGGGTTTCCTATATAATTAACAGGTCATTTGTAAAACAATTCAATAGAGGAAGGACAGCCTTTCCATCAGATAGTGCTGGAGCAAATTAGACACCTATGGGCCAAAAAACATAAACACTGACCTAACCTTCACACCTTACACAAAAATTAACTCAAAATGGATTATAAATTTAAATGTAAAGTAAAAAACTATAAATCTTTTAGAAAAACAACATAGAAGATATTTACAGTCTAGAGCAAGGCAAAGTATTCTTCAAGTTGACAACAAAAGCATGATCCATAAAATAAAAAACTGTTCAATTGGACCTAATCAAAACCACAGACTTTCATCTGTGAAAGCCATGTAAAGAGTATGAAAATACAAGCTAAAGACTAGAAGAACATATTTGCAACCCATATATCTAACATAAGTCTAGGATCTAGAACAATAAAAAAAAACTTTCACAATTCAACGGATTAAAAAATAGTTCAATTAAAAAATGGAAGAAGACATTCACCAGTAAGGATATACAAATGGCAAACAACCACATGAAATGAGGTCATTAGCCATAAGAGAAATGCAAATTAATCCTATAATAAGCTATCACTATATACCTATCAGAATGGCTAAAATAAAAATGACAAAAGCAAATGTTGACAAAGATGCAGAGAACTAGGGTACTCATACATTGCTGGTGGAAATATAAAATGGTGCCACTATTCTGAAACAGAGTGTGGCAGTTTTGTATAAAATTAAACATGCAACTACCATACAACCAGCAACTGTACAGCTGGGTATTAATCCCAGAGAAATAAAAACTTATGTTCACACAAAACCTGCACACAAAAGTTCACAGCAACGTTATTTGTAATAGCTAAAAACTGGAATCTGTCCAGATGTCCTTTAACCAATGAATAGTTGAACATACGTGGTACATACATATGCTATATTCCATGGAATACTACTCTGCAGTTTTTTAAAAGTATAAACTTTTTTTAAAAATGTCTTTTTATTGACACATATTTTACACACAACTTAGATGAATTTCTAGGGAATTATGCTGAGATTTTTTTTTTAAAGGCCAATTCCAAAAAGTTATAGACTATACAACGCCATTTATATAACATATTTTAAATGGCCAAATTCTAGAGCTAAAGAACGTATTAGTGGTTGCCAGGGGTTTGGCACAGAAGGTGAGGAATGCTAGAGGAGAAGAGAAGTAGGTGTGGTTCTAAACGAGCAGCACAAGGGATCCTTGGGATATTGGAATTGCTCAGTATTTTTACTGCTGTGGTGAATACAAGAATCTATATAGGTGATTTTTAGGTGATAAAAATGTATAGAACGTATATACACCCATACACAACTGAGTGCTACTAAAAAGATAGATGTATGAATATGTTCAGTGGATTGTTTCGATGTCAATAACCTGAGCATGCTATTTTACAATAGTTTTGAAATATGTTACTATTGGGGGGAAATGAGCAACGTGTATTTGAATCTCGGTGTTATTTCCTACACTGCACATGAATCTACAATTATTTGAATAAAATTTTCAATTTAAAAAAGAATAAACAAGATAACTAGGTTTATAATTTATGATAAATGAAATGATATATACTTTTCATTTATATACTGGATTTGTGTATATTGAAAAATGGGTAGATGAAAGAGAAAAATGGGTAGATGAAAAATGTAGATAAGCAGAGAGCAGACATGGGGAATAATGAAGAAGTATCACTGTTAGAAGAAAGTCTAATTTAAAGAGTTAAGCAAGGTAGTCTCTATCAAGTAGCCAAGACTATACCTTACTCCTGAAGTATACCACACAGCAAGAAAGGGTGGAGTAGTCACAAAGAGTGAAAGACAGTAGTTCTAAGTTTCTAACATAGTTGGAAATCATTAGGGTATATGTAAGACATGTATTCACTTGTTTAACTTCATGGAAAGGCTATAGTTCTCCATACATTTATAGTGAATTGAGAACTAAAAGGCTGTAGCTTCAGAAGAATTAGGGAGTATATGTCCAACCTAGTAGATAAAAGAAAATGGAATGACATTCCATTCTGGAACCACATTCCCAATGGCAGAATGACTTTTAAGTAGGTAATATGGACCACAAAAGGAGGGTGGGGAAGGCTATTAAACGAGAGAATTATTTTTATTTTCTACACTGACCCACAGAGATTGATGATCATTGGCCAGATACTAATGTTCCAATGCCAAAGTTACAGTTAAGAAAAGCCTAATGGGGGGAGGGGGACATAAATACAAAAAAACAAGAGAGACAGAAGTAAAAAAAAAAAAAAAAAAAAGAGCCACCATTCTAGATCATTTAGCTCATTCATTCAATCAATATTTATTAAGAGTCTTATTATAAACACTGGAATTTAGTAGTAGACAAGTCAGAGAAGACTTGTGCTCCCATTGACTTCCCCCCTTTAGTGGAGTAAGAAAGACAGTAAAAGAAACAAATGAACAAAAGCATATCAGATAATGAAAAATACTATGAAGAAAATGAAACAGGGAAATATGTTGAAGAGTGATTGGGGTCCACTTTAGATTTAGAGGTTAAGTAAGGCATCTCTGAGGAAGTGGTAATTAAGCTGAGAGCTGAATGATAAGAAGAAGCCAGTATACAGAAATCTAAAGGAAATTTTTCTAAATACAGAGAAAAGCAAATGCAAAGATTGTAAGACATGCTTAAGCAGGAGGTGGGAGGAGTAGGTGCAGTGCAGAGGATTCCAGGGCAGAGAAAAGAGTAGAATAATATAAAATGAGCCTTGAAAGCCAGAGTAATATGCTTAGACTTCGAGCAATGAATTTTATTCTAAGCACAATAGAGATTGATGATCATTGGCCAGATACTAATGTTCCAATGCCAATAAAATTCCTAAACCCTTTGGATATTATATATCTTCTCTGAAGGAGTAAAAGGCGGATCATTTAACTAAAGTTAAATACTGAAGTTTACAGATTTTCTGCTATTAGTCAAAATGGTGACTTAAGAGTTACATACATGATAACTAGGGAATAATTCTTAGAACTTTGTTCTTGGGCATATACGATATTTTCACCAGCCTCCCTCTTCTACCTGAAAACAAAGGGCAATAGCTCCAAAACAACATATGGCTTACGCATTAAGTCTTAGATTTTCCGTCTCTTCCCTGTCTATAACACAAGCAAAAAAGTATGAGAGAGATTCTGGGAGATCAGCTAAAAAGTTCCAGTTACTAACAATTGCATTCTGGAGTGAAATGGAATAAGCATATAGCTTATTAGTGAGTCTTTCAAAACTGTCCTTGGACTATAGATTACTGTCATTCAAAAAGTATACATTGGCATATTAATTCTGCTGCTGCAATGGTGTTAATGCAAATAACTCAATACTTTGCCATATATGAAGGTATAACTTCATTTTTTTTCAAGTCACCTATTAGTATCTGTCATTTCCAATTCATGATGTGAGAACAATTAGGGAAAGCTACAGGTCTCTAATTTCTGGACTCTCAATGCTAGTGAATGGTCTACATTGTATGACTTCAATGTGAGAGTATGTGTCTGTCCTCTTGGTGCTAGGTGTAGCTCCCAATTATACTTAAACTCTCAAGACATCAATTTGGAAAGCTATAAAAGGCTAAGTATCACAGTACTCAGCAATAAGTCATAACCCTGAAGCCATGGCTTTGTCTGTAAGTACCTCAATGGACAATGACTTTTTCAGATATCGAAATCAGATAGCAGTTTTTATCACTATCTTCATAAAGATTCCAGCAACAGAAAAAAGAGATTAGAAATAGTAAAGGACAGTTTTGAGCATAATGAAAGAAAATGAATCATGAGATTGGTTCAGTTTGAACTGAAAACAGCTTGAAAGAGAAAACTATTGATGGTGAACTCTAATTTGGATGCAAACTCCAAACAAAAATCAAAATGGCATAGAATTTTAGAAATTGTCCTCATTTAGAAACATTCTTATTTTATAAATTAAGAAATTAGTGCTTAGATCAATCAATTAATTAATAGATACTACCTGGTAAGTTAAGAGAGTCAGAATAAAAATGCACATCAAATCCATCCAATATCTGAAAGGCTTCTCTCAAGTTGAATATTCTGAGAAAGAAGTGAAGACTTCCAACTAACAAGTCAACTGGCTACAAAAATGTCTATTTTAACGTAAATGATTGGATAGAACAGTGGCAATAATTAACGAGTTTGTAATTTTGAATTTGAAATATTTAAGAAAAAAGTGATTATGAAGCTGATATAATTTGAGATCAGAAATTACTCTAATTCTAAAACCACACACTGAGCTGGAAATATCAATAAAAAGTATCAAAGGGAAAAAAGTGTGTTTCCTAGCAAACCTATTAATCATGGTCCGGTAGGAGAATGACAATACATTTGTGCTCATAGTTGAAAAAAGGGCTGAAGCAATTCAGCCTGTTGTATGTTGTATTCAGATACCACAACAAAAAAAAGAAGGAAAATTGCAGTGAAGGGGCCAAAGGTCCTTATTGAGCTTCTGAAAAACTCAGTGATGAAAAAAAAAAGCCTGTAATAGACATTTTGAAGAAGGTGGAACCAAAAGGTATAGACAGGTTAAAGGTTCCAGAGATTATAATGTGCATGCACACACAAACAAATATACATACATGCAAACACACCGCAGCAGCAACTTCTTTGTATGTTTTCCAAGAGAGTAGAAAAAGTAGAAAAATGTGTTAACATCAATTCCACTTCTGGGGATAAAACCTAGCAAAGAAACTATATTCACATGTGCATTAGAAGACAGGTGCAAGAATCATCATCACATTAAGCTATGGTTTGTACCAGCATAAAACTAGAAAAAAAAAAATCCAAATGTCCAGAGACAGTCATGAGGAAAACATACTGCTAAAGCATGCCAAGGAATAGTGTATGGAATATTATGAATAAGTGAAAATGAGCTAAAGTTGCACACAGAAAAACTGATCTTAGAATAGAATTGTAAATATAAAAAGCAAGTCACAAAAGGTTACAGTGTGACATCATTTTTGTAAAGTTCTGAAAAAACAAAGCTGAGCCGGGAGTGACCTGTAATCCCAGCACTTTGGGAGGTGGAGGACAGAGGATTGCCTGAGCGCAGGGGTTCGAGACCACCCTGGGCAACTTGGTGAGACCTCGTCTCTACAATAAATAAAAAATTAGCCAGGCAAGGTGGCACATGCTTGTAGTTTCAGCTACTTGGAAGGCTGAAGCAGAAGGATCACCAAGCCCAGCAGGTCGAGGCTGTGGTGGTTGCGAGCGTGTCACTGCACTCTAGCCAGGGCGACAGAGTGAGACTCCAACTCAAAAAAAGAAAGAAATGAAGCTAAACAATGTATTACTTAGAAATACATTTCAAAACCATCTTTAAAAGGAAGAATATGATAAACACAAAGTTCTGGCAGCAGTCTAGGTAGAAAACAAAGATTGGACAAGTGAAACAACCATATAGATTCAATAGTATTAGTGATTTTTCTTAAGTTGGCTGATAAGTTCATAGGTGTTTGTTTTACTTTTATGGTTTATAATATACATCAAATATTACATTTACCACTTCCTTTTCTGTTCATTTCTTCTTTTGATTTTATGAAAATATTGTATAAAGAGAGAGAATACAAATCCAAAAACTGTCCCCTATTATTTCTTGAGACTCCCAGAATAAATCCAAAGAAGTCAACCTAATGAATTTTCAATGGAAAAATACAAAATGCTGATGATCCACTCAAACTCCACAAGTTCAAAAATCGTATGAGAACATAACATACTTCATAAAACCATCACAAAGCTGCATCCTCTTTCTAAACAACAAAATGCCAGGAGAGCACCTTCTAGCTTCCCAGTTCAGTAAGAGGAAAAATCAGAAACAATTGCCTGCATCTGTTCTCCACATTCTTAGAGAAAGAGCCTTAAAGATGAATTTTTAAACATGAGGAGATAGAAATAAGCCAAGAAATCTGAATCATCTTTTCAAGGCAGAAACACACAAATTGAAGTTAAGAAGAGGAATCAACCAAATAATCTGTCGCATACTCTGTAAAAGGGAGTTGCAAAACAATAGCAAATAACCAAGATTTGCCCAGAATGTCTGGGGTTCACAGAAGTCTGTCTTGTATATTTATAAGGCTATAGGAGAGGATAACAAGTTTTCAAAAAAAGAAGAAAGCAAACATACTTAACACAAAAATACAGTAATCATAATTATTTTCATGATTCAAAAACCAATAGTTCTGGCTCTTTAATAAAATCCCTAAGAATATAATCTCTATCATGATACAATATTTTCAGAAAATATGTTTATTAAAACTATCTATCACTAGATAAGCATTTACTATGAATGTGATACAAATTTTTTAAAACAGGAGCAAGGACACAAATATTATTGAAAGGAACAACTTATTTTATATTAAACAGAAGGAAAAATAAATGTAAATGAAGTTGCAGCAGCATTGCTCCAAATACCTGAATGTTTCTTCATCAAGAGTATACATGTTCTTGGGAAATGTCAACATTTAAATGACTTGAAATTTTCCATTTATTGGAAATAATAATTTGGGTTTTTAAAAAATGAATACTTAATGCATTTCTTGCAAAAATGCAAAGCCTTTCCAATTTTTCCCATGGATGAGAAACATTTTTTTAAAAGGTTTGGAACTGGGATATTCTAAATGTTTCACCAATATAACCCTCAATAAGAATAGTAATCAAAATTTAATATCCATACGTTTTGCCTTAAAATTATTTTGATGCTCTAGTATGGCATGAATGTTAATTTTTTTTAAGCATGGGCTTTTAACAGATTTTTACTTTAACAGAAACACATTGCTCTGAACTAGGTAGTTTCTAGAAACCTCATCCAAAGCTTTACCAACCTCTCTCACTGACAACATTACATTCCACATATTTCTCAGTGGGGAAGATTGGCTTCCAGTGGGGAAACTTTAGTATCAGCTTTTCCAAAGAGCCTAAAAGGAGACAAACTGAATTGCTCTTCCAGAACACAAGAACATCATTGCTGCCAAATGCTAAATCCCTTAACACCATGGGACATTTCCTATGATTTTGTCTTTGGTACAGGATAAGATTCCTATAACATTTCTCTTTTTTAAAAACTTGCTCAAATAATAACCATAATAATAGTAATAGTAGTTATAGTAGCAATAGTAATAATAGTTATAATCATAGAATCTCTGTATTTTATATATTAACATGTGAAATCCTTACAACAGCCCTGCAAGGTAGTTATCATTCATCCAGTTTTACAGATGAGGAAACTGAAGCATAAAAAGATTAAGTAATTTGTCCAAAGTCACACAGCTAGGAAATAAGGCTGGCTACATTTATTGAGTACAACTTTGTGCTGGCAATGTTCTAAACACTTTAGTTGCCTTAACTAATTATTGATCTTTGAAAACCTTGATCCTCATGATAACACTATAATGAGACCTATTTTGTGGTTGAGAAAACTAAGGCACAGAGGGATCAAATAACTTGCTCTATGTCATTCTCTTGTAAATGCTGAACTGAAATTCAAACACAGGCAGCCTAGCTCCAGAGTCCACAGTCTTAATCAGTAGGCTACACTATATCTCTGAATATTAGAACTTAGACTCAAACTCAGATCTAGCTCACTCAAAAATGAATTTTCTCATTATTTGAACTATACCATATACCTCCTTTAGTTCAGCAAAGGCTATCAGTTGAGCAAAACATACAACACATATGCTAACTAAATATACTTCAGTGAAAATATATGTAGAAATCCAGATGATTGTTTAGAGATGTGAATAATGATAATAATCTGTCAGATATACACATAAACACATGCTCATTCTTGTGCTGGGAAACAGCTGCATAATCCATTGGAAAGCCTGTCCCACCAGGAATCCAAAGCTCAAATGCTGCTGTCCTTTCTTTACATGCACAGTAAAATGAATCCACATATTTTCATTACCATGATAGCCTGAAGCACACAATTCCACTGGGCAAATACTCTAATTTCTGACCAACGTATGTCCTATGGAATTGTGCCTAAACCTTGCATACTTTTCACTAAGTTTATGGCTCTGTCGAAGAGAATTCATTTATTCTAATATTTCTACCTAATTACAAATTTTGTCACTCCCTCCTGGTCACAATAATTATTACCTGAAGGATGAGTCTTCAAAAAGAGCCAAAGATCAGAACGTTAGTTTTATTTTGTCAGACAGTTGAGGGTTTTATCCTTGTGTGCCTTTCCCTGCAATCTCTCCTGACTCCGGAACCTGACTCAAACCAATTCACTTGGCCTAGGATCATATACTTAGTAGTATGATACACGAGACATGATAGTGGCTGAAGCACTATTATTAAAGAGAGATTAAAACAGCTGTACATTATGCTGAAGCACTCACTCTTCCCTTTACAAACAGACGGTCCTGGATTACAAGCAGCACTTGACCATTTAAATCACGACAACAACCAGATTTAACCAGCTGGGCCATATTCTCCTAGGCAGTGCCTGTTGACCTCCTCAGTCGCAGCTGCTCAAATGAAATTCTCATTAGACAACTTATTTTCAGAAGCCAAAGGACTCTCTGATTAAATATATGTATTTAGATATAGAAGTCCTTTTTAAAGTATTCATTTTCTGACAACTGTCGCTTACGTTAGAGCCCAGCTACATTGGCAACAAGACGGGTGATACAAGGATAACTAAAATTCATCATTTAATCATAGCTGTGGGATTTTTTATCTTGGGAGCATTTTAACCTAAACCAATAACCAAAGGCTTTCTGTATATTCTACCCACCATATCAATGCTGTTTTTAAAGTTTCTCATTC
Organism: Tarsius wallacei; assembly: GCA_963574415.1. Classification (NCBI taxonomy): domain Eukaryota; kingdom Metazoa; phylum Chordata; class Mammalia; order Primates; family Tarsiidae; genus Tarsius; species Tarsius wallacei. The sequence continues at coordinate 22,174 of CAUYQG010110247.1, read as the reverse complement.
AACCCACCTATGTATCTATCTACCTGTCTACCAACCTGATTACTATGACACTAAGTCAGAGTTAAATTTTTAAAAGACAGAAACTTTGCCTATCTCCCCACAAGTCTCACTTTCAGAGGTGACATCAGACGGAACAAGTTTGTTCAACAGTGTTTAGCAATCTAGTCAAATCATTGCTCAGGAGAGAGCATTTCTTAAAAGAATTGCAGATTTAAAAATGGACAATACTTTGATTGATCAAAGTATCTGCCTGGAGAGTTTTTTTGTTGTTTTTCATCATGCAAATATCATTTTTGAAAGAACTATAATAAGCTTTTTAAAGATAAGTTCTTGGATATGAGGGCAAATGAGAGGGAAGGTATTTAATTTGATAAAGGAGTCAAAGCATTCTCCAGAACAAGAATGACTCAAGAAAGGTCATCATTTTTTACATCAATCACACAGGCTTGTCAATCAGCTAATCATGAAGAAGCGGACGTGAGGGAAAACTGAGTAATGTGTTTGAAAACCCTTATGCATCCCATAAGATAATCTGTCCCAAAGAAGAACATGGACCTAGAACTTTAAAGGATCAAAGCCAGATTAATATTGGTGGGGATGTTATACCTCCTTACACCTAGAATATAATTTATTTTAGAATCAGAAATCCATCCTGAAACTTTTCTAGAATTATTTCTGTTCTCCCATTATGTTATTCTGTGCTATTACTCCATGCAGATAATTAAAATAAGGATTCAAATTCAAGGTATCAAACTCAGAATACAAAATAGAAATTCTCATTGCTCTCACCTCCAAAACACGTTCCTTCACTTCTTTTTTGTTCTTAATATTATTAATTGTATTACCACCTTCCTATTTACCCAGAGTTTAAAAACACTGAGCTCTCTTTGAACCATTCCTCTCTCTTTCCTCTCTCTTGGTCACTACACTTAAACATCAAGTCTTAACAATTCTATCTCCTAATATCTTTTCCATATGCATCCCCCTTCCTTCCTCTTTTCTGCTGCCTTACTTCAGGCCCTCATTATCTCTAGCCTGGAACAATTTCCTTAATGTCTCCTCTCCCTGCTCCCATCCATCCTAAACAGCACTGCCAGATTAACTTTCCTGAAGGAAAGTTCTAATTCATCAACTTAGTGTGCTAAAAAAAAAAAAAAAAAAAAAAGTCAGTGGTTCCTCCATCACCTTCAATATAAAGCCCAAACTCCTTAGGCAAGAATTAAAAGACCACCATGACATGAATACAGCCTGCTTTCTTAGTCTTATATCCCATATGCATTTTCACTTTAAGTTAGAACATGAACTGTTGGCTGTTTTAAAGCTCTCTGTTCCTCCTACCTGAAATGTCTCTCCCCTCAATTTCTGTCTATATAAATCCTTTGTTCTCCAAGACCAGCTAAGACCCATTTCCCTATAGAACATTTCCATAGCTTCCTAGGCAGAAGCAATTTCTCTTTGTTGTAAATTTCTATAACATTTCATCCATATAGCTCTCATAGAACTTACATATTAGACAATTGAATTAGAGTTCATATCACAAATATCTTGTTTATCTTACTAGAATATAATTTTTTTAAGTTAGGACTGTTGTTTTATTCATTATGAGTAGACCATAACACCTAGCATGGGGTTCTTAACCTGGGGTTCACAGACCCCAAAAAACATAGACCAGAATTCTATGAGTGGGTGTCTATGAGTTTGGATTAAAAAATTCTTCTTCACTAATTTCTAATTGAAAATTTACATTTCCTTAAATTATGGATGCAGGCAACAAACCATAGAGTATTTGTAGTACCTATGACATTGTCACAAATAGTATCACAATTCATATTTTTAGATCACATTATTCTTGTTGGAGATATCTCAGATATCTTGTATGCTTATCACTCCATCAAAATGATGATATTGTTAGGCTCTCCATTAGATTTTGTTTTTAATGCATTAGTAAAATAGCATATTCCACTATATCACACATTTTAAAAATTATTTAATATTTTAATATAATTTGTTTTTCTGTAATTCTGTGTATTTTATTTAATGCATTTAAAATCTTCAGGCTTCACTAGACTATCAAAGAGCTTCACGGGGAAAAAAGTAAGAAGTTAAGAATCTCTGAATTTTAATAGTGTCTTGTACAGAAATAAATGTATAGAAAAATTATCACAATACTATGTACATCTTGATTACAGCCATTAAAATATATACCATGAACTACAGAAGATTGTTCATAAAAATTCATAGTCTTGGTATTGGCAAAAGACCTCTGTCCTCTACAACAGCCCTATTAAAATGGCAATTGAGATTGTTGCATATCTCTAAGGATAGACAATTTATTATCTTCCAAAGAAGATTATTTCAAAAAGACAGCTACAACAGTTAGATAGTTAGTCTTATCAACCATAATCTGGTTCCTTATAATTTCACTAATCTGCATTCTATCCCCAGGAAGCTAGATGGTATAAACCCAATCCCTCCTCCAGGTGACTTTAATCTTTAAAGACACCTTTATGTCACCTTTGATCTTTTCTCTGGGGTCAATATTACTAGTTCCTTCAACCATTCCTCATATTATATAATTTCATCCTGTGATCATGCCAATTGTTCTCTGAGAATATCCCAATACTTTTTAATCCCTCGTAAAGTGTGGTAATTCTCAACTCAACACAATACTTCAAATACATTCTACTGAGCAGGGAGTTCAGTGGGACTACTACCTCTTGAGTGCTGCATATTGAACTTCTAGTAATGCTGACTGAGATAACACTGGTAATTTTTTTGGCAATAGTCACTAGGCTGACCCAATTGTGTACTTTCTGTCACCTAATTCACGATGTTTTTTGTTGTTGTTGTTAATCATTCATCTGGATGCTAATTGAATTTCCTTCAGTAATTACTTGTACAGCTGGGGGTTTTGGCCACAACGTCTGAACTTGATAATAAGATCTATTAAGTTTGATCTTGATAGGTTGGTTTTAGTCCATATTTCCAGTTTGTGAAAACGTTTTGAGTTTTGTTTCTCTCGTATGTTATATTCACTGTTCCTCCTGAATTTGTGGGATTGGTGAATTTGATGGGCATGCTTTCTATTACCTCATATTTGCACTCAATATATTTATATTATGTACATTTATATACACTAAAGATGCCTGAATTTCTAAAGTCTAAAACATATATATACTGCAAAAAAAATCAAAGACTTGTGAAGTTTGTATAAAGAAATTTTTTGTAAGTAGAAATATAATGATAAAGGGCTCTTAAATGAGCAATCTCATCTTGCAAGTGTCTCTCTTGCACAAAATCAACTATAATGCATGGTAACAAAGAGGAAGAATAAAAAATTAATCATTACTTACAAGAAAAAGTAATTTAAAATTCCCTAGAAGTCAGGGGAAAAAATCATCACAAATCAATATCTTTATTCTTACATTAAAGAGCCCTCTAAAGTATTTTGAAAACTTACTTATAGAACTAAAACCATCATTTTGGCAAAGCACAATAGAAAAAATCTAATAATCTCACTTATTCAGGGTCTATGCTCTGTCAACTTCTGTTATTCAGAACATAGCCAAGAATGAGGTTAACAAAGTCTCTGAAAAGCCAAAAGAGACAGGATAAAGTTCATGTGCTAAATATCATATTTATTACCCAGAATCTCTCAACAACTATCTAGAACATACTTGTTCATATTTCAAACATAGGCTAGAATGACCTGATCATCTAATTTTATAATCTACAGATAAAAGAAAGAAGCAAATACATAAATTAATCACTTACAACTAAAAAAGCAATTGCAACCTGATATTGAAGGAGAAACAACACACACACACCCCCTACAAAATACATATATACAAATATATATGTATTTATTAGTATACCTACACAAGAAATCCATATATATAAATATAATATATACACATATATGTATATATATTCCAAACAGACACAAGAACTCTAAAGCTTCATAATTACAAAGAAATAACCAGAAAGTTGAACGGTCCTAATTATCTCAATGATCTCTAGGGGCATCATTACATCACCGAATGTAAAATAATGGACATTTACATATCAACTATATATATAATATAATCATCACAACATCTCAACTTTATATAGTTTACAATTAATAAAATATTTTGACATTCATTATTACAGTTAATCCTCAAAATGTTTGATTTGCCATGTCAAGTATTAGTACCATACCAAATTTTTAATTTTGTGACTCAGATTGTAGCACTTACCCAGGGTCATATAATTGTTAGATGGGTATTGAAGTTCCTAGCCTACCGCATTATGACCCTGAGTCATCAAAAAATATTTATGTTTTGTGCCATATATCCTGGTTAGCAAAACAGGGAAGCATGCAATATATCTTAGAAAGACTTCTACAAAATTTAAATGGAAACTTTTACACTCCTAAAGGAATAAAATTAAGTTACACAAAAAAGTACCTTATATCAAATCCCAATTGTCCTGTAGTGTCACAGAGGTCTGAATTTAACTTAAAATGCAGCAATAAATTCAGAGCAATTAATTATCCTACTTTTAAGGCCTAAAACCTGTACATAAAACAGAAAGAGCAAGCATAGTGAAACAATCACTTAGACTTTATTTAGTTTGTTTAAAAATGATACTGGAGAGACTTCCTTCATTTCTGTTTTCTAGGGCCTAGATGAGTCTTAGTGGACTCTTGGGCAGAGTAGAGAGAGTGTGAGATGTCACAGACGATGTCACATGTCAAAGAACTCACCCTTGAACATTTAACTTTAACACTATTCAAAGCCTTCAACTCCCCACCCTGCAACATTTGGAGGTAAAATAATATGTTTATAAATTTACAGTATTTATAAAAATGAATAGGAATTTTTAAAATTTTGCTTTGTAAATAGTTGATATTCTCATAAAGAACCACTATCTACCAAAAGGAGAATAAATGAAAAATGAAGTTTCAGTTAGGAAAATTCCCTTACTACCTTTTTCCAGGGAGAGGCGTACAGTCAGTTTAAAACCTTGATTTGTTATCATAAGAACCAAATAAAATGCACAAAGTTTTCGAAAAACGGAGCTGTCTGCTTAACACTCCTAATGGATCACAATCTGCCATCACCATGGTAACTTCTGAGTAACTTTTTCCTAGCTAGTGCCAATTATGCCCTTCTCTGGCCCTTGAAGTCCCACTCATTTTTTTTTTAAGACCTGGAATTTTTAGAAGGAAAAAAGCCCAGCAGTTAAGTCCACACATACCCTCTTGTTCAGTCCGAGTCATTTCCTCAAGCTTCTTCTGTTTCAGTGTGTCCACCACATCGGCAAGGCTCCCTTTGCGGCGTTCTGGGGTTCCAAAAGTAACACTGGTCATGATCTCGCGGTCCCGACTCCCTTCGTCAGGCTTATGTGGTGAGGTAGAGGTATTTCGGAAGGAATATAGGGAACATAACTTATTATTCTCTGATTCCTGGAAAAATAAAATAAAATAAAACCATTAGAATATAAGCTTCTTTGCATATCACTGGAGAAAAATACCAAACTCAGAAGGACAGTATATAACATTTAATAGGACAAATAAAATAGATTAAAAGGGAATATAGTATCTTAGTAGGACAAGTAAAAAATATAATTTTGATTAAACAATACTAAACATTAAAGAGGCAATTATCAAAGGAACTAACCTGAAATTGCAGATTAAAACTATTTAGCTTCTTAAATTATAAAGCAGTCTAAGTGGTTCAAAAATGAACACTTTAACTTCTTATTCATCTACACCTTTCATTTAAAATAGTTCAGATTCAACGAATAATTATTAGGACTGATACAGTTTTTCCTTTAATTGAAAACTTTTATTAGCAACATTCTTCTCACAGCCAGAAATTATGTACATTGCAAAAACATTATCCTTTAATTTACAACCAGCAGAAAAGTCATCTTTTGTATCCAATGTTCGTTGTTCACCAGAAAATATATGAACTATCTAAATCAGTGCAAGAAAGTTAGCCGATTTGAATATAATGTGTTGGAGTTTGGGAAAATAGTTGTGTCTCTTCTTATGAGGGGGACCACCCAAAAACTGATGCTGGGCCCCTTGTAGTACAGGCTCCCCCCACTAGGTGAGTGTCAATTGGCATCAGTGTACCAGCTAACATTGTTATGAGAGGCTGTGTTCAGTTTCAGTGAATTTTTTTTGGAGATTCTTTCAACACATTTGCACATTTCATGATGGGTGATTCACATGAACAACCTGTCCACACCACACTGGGTGTCCAGCAGTTTTTGATCCAAACCAGCATGACCCCCATATGCCACCCTCCTTATTCACCCAAGTCCTCAAAGGGAAATGCTTTGCCAATGTGGAAGAGGTGAAACAAAAAATGGCAGAAGCACTAAAAGGCATCAAAATTGATGAGTTCAAAAGTGTTCTGAGCAATGGAAAAAGCATCTCATAAGTGTATTGCATCAAACGGAGAGTACTTTGAAGGTGACTGAAGTCTAAAAGTGCAAGATAAATACACAATTTTTATAAATAAATTCCTGGGGTTTTTTTGCCGCGCCCCCCCCCCCCCCGCATATCTATCCAAAATTAGGAAGACTCTTTCTATTATTTATCCTTACCACTGATATTTCAGCACATAATAACACATTTTTCATGTTATATTAAAAGCCCCACCCCTTTTTTTTTAAACAAAAGTACAAGTTTATCATAGAAATATTTGTACTTCACAGTACAGAGAAGTTAGCTAACTAGTAAGAGGGTTAGATCCATCAGTTGAGGAGGGAAAGCAAGTCTTAGGTTGAAAATAACAAATATCTGAAAGTTTATAGAAAGAAAATATTTTTATATCTCTCTAAATCAGAGCTGAGGGTTAGAAGTAACTATTATTTGGTCATAGTCCTTTAGCAGTCTTGCATTCACCTTATCTGTTTGCACAAGAATACTCACTCTCTTTATTTAAAAAAAAGATGTGTAAAGTAGATCATCTAGGTTTTGTGATTATCATCAGAAACTTGAAAATCCTAATTGCTCCTCTATCTCTCTCCTTTACAAAGAAGCCCAGCAAGCTTCAAGAACTAGAGGAGAAGCATAAAGCAAAACACAGTAACTAGTGGGAAACGGGGGAAAAAGAAAAATGGAATCTAGAGCAATATGTTACCACATTTATGAAATGAGATAATAATTGTACTCAATAAATGGCAGGTATGTAGGTGGTATTGCCATTGTATATAAGGTGAGATAAAACTTATGTTCAGGGTTATTGAGAGTAGTAATGAGATAATATTTGTAAAGCAGCTAGCACAGTGCTGAGATCACAGTATGGAGGTAGTGTTTGATAAATGGTAGTGATTATTCTGAAGGAAGAAACAGAGCTAGGAATGGGTCCATGAGGTTTCTTTTTTCTTCTGGACCTGAGGAATTGTGAAGTAAAAATGTCCATGAGTACTGAGCTAAATTAAATATTGTGAAACCTGTGAACATGTTAAAGACCATTGAATTACATACATTAAATGGGTAGTGTGGCATGTTTATTCTATCTTAACAAAGCTGTTAAAAATATTGTGAGCTAAATCTTAACCTTTTCTGCATTCGCACTGAGCAGCTCAATATATTGGTGCGGAAATAATCTGTAAAGGATAAAATAAATGGGGCGGGGCAAGAAAGAGAGTTCCTCTGTACCCTGCTCCTAAATACCTTCCTTCAACCAGGAAAGACTTTTTGTCTCATTTAATGTTTACAATAATTCTGTGGGGTGATGTACAGCAACCTCTTCTTTTAGATGCCCGTCATGTTAATACGTGGCTCCTTGAAATAGCCAGTTCACTCTCCGTTTCATGCAAGTGTAAACTTAGAGATGTATTTGCCAAAGCTATTTAAAGTCCTTATTAGACACCTGACCAAGGCTTTTATGAATTAATAATCTTCATTTGATCAATCATGTTTAGTTATTTTCATTTCAAATGCAAATTATTTTCACATCATAGCCAAAAATGAAAAAAGACCTCTAACTCAACCTAAGGGATTAAAGACCAAGTCAAAACAGTTATAAGTGGAAGTGATTACCTACAAATGACTCACCATTGCTATAATAAAGAAGATTTTCCCATCCCCATCACCGCTAAATTGAAATTGAAAGATGTTAGGAGAGGCTCTCCAGCCTGAGTAACAACTTTAGATTATCCTTAGAACATACAGCCTCCATAGAGTACCATTTTTTCCCATCAGGATTCATTTTAAACATTCTTATTTACTTATTGTCACTTACTCGTTAGACTGTGTTCCTTGTTTTTTACTCATGGAATGTGGTCACCACCATCCTGCATCACAGACAATAACCATTGGTTCTCCATTGCAATGATGACTACACTGTCCTCAGCCCCATAATCTGTGCAAAGTGGCTCAACACTACCAAGCAGCACAGAGCAAGAGGCTGAAAAGTCATGATTTTCCCCCAAAAGCCACAAGAACTACTTGCAATATGTCACGAAAGCACAAACACGGCAGTAAATAAAACCACAAATGGCTTAAGTCATGTTGTACCATCCTTAAAAACAATGGGAAGGGGGAAATTTTACCGTTTCTAGCCCTCGGTTTTTAACTTTCTAAAACTTAACAAATATTAGTATTTTATGAATGGAGGCTGTTAAGCAATTCATCTGAGTAAAAGGGGGCGTGTCAATCAATACACTTACAATAGATTACTGTATGACATAAAGTCAATAATGCCAAATTTTTTTTAAAAAGAAGCTTGAAAAAAGATCTCTAGGTTTTTCTTAGGAAGCTACATAATTTTAAAGAAATTTTCTTAATTAAAAAGTCAAGTTTATTTTTTAATTTCCCTAAAACAGGTTCAATAGTATAAAATTGAGGCATAATGTCCAATATCAATCAAGTTTTGATGCTGTCATTTGCAACACAGCTGTGAAGAGATTTGAGACAATATTTTTCTAAAAGCAGAGGTCCTCAAATTCAATGTGAAGTTAAAACTTCTTTTTAACACACCTGGCAACTGTGTTAAAAATGCAGATTCCTGAGCAAATCTTCTCGGTCCCCTCCTGCTCTGGGAGCTTTACTGTCCTCTCAATAAATCCTACTTTCAAAAAAAATGCAGATTTCTTCACTCCCTTCCCACCTTCCCCAAGATAGGGCCAAGTCATATGAATACTGATGAGCATCCTAAGTGACTTTCATGCACAGGTCCTGACCACACTTTAAGAAACACTGTTCCCTAAAAGGCAATGAAATAAATGTGTTTTGCCTTAAAATTACAATGTAAATTATGATTATACAAATTTTTCTTAAACTGGTTAGTTATGATTTTTTTAAATAACATAAAGGAGATTACTTCTCTTCTTTTGATCTTTCTTTCACAAACAACCACTATATAGCATGACTGAGCACATGAGCATCACAAAAAGCAGAGCACAGAGGGCACTGAGTTAGTAACCATTAGTTCGTTCAAAGAAAATTTACTATAAATGTGTTTTCTCTCAAGCCTAACCTCAGCAATCCCACCAAACCTAAGAGTAAAGAAAAATTTCAAAATGTTATTTTCGAAGTTCCCAGTTCCACTACAAGGACTAAAGCAATGTTGATTCAGATTATCTATTGAGCATTTCACTGGAAATCAATTAATCACCCCAAATATAAAATGCAGGTCGCTGACTTAAAAAGCACACAGTAGTACCAAAAAAATGGGTATTAGGCAAAGTTTCTAGGAAAGAAAAAGCAATTTTCACAAATCAAGAATTTTAATTAAGGTGCTTCCCAGTGTTTGAGGCAATAAAAAAGTAAGTATTAAAAGCTAAGATTATTACAATAAAAATTGTTCCGATTTTTCAGAAATTTTTATTCAAAACTGATTGCTGAGCAGTGGCTTTCAAAGGACTGTAAACTTAAGTAGTCTTCTCATGGTACTGTGAATATACAAAAATTCTTCAAATCTTTGAGTCTTTGTGTATCTTGTTCTTTTCCCCTAGAATGTCCTTTCTCCCTTTACTTTGAACCCAATCCACTTTCTCAAGTTCAGATCAAACTGCATTTCATCCTTGAAGCCCTCCCTGACTATACTGGAACTCATTATCATGCTACCCCAAAACTACATGTTGAAGCACTTAATCATAGCCATAAAATTTAGCATTTAATAATATACTAGCATAAATTGTTAATCACTATTTTGCATATATAGTTATATTTGTAATTCAATTTTAACTCTTGAAAGAGTTCATGCTTCTTCTACATGTCCCCAGAGGACACAGCAAAATGTTAAGTACAAGTGACCTCATGAACTTGAAACAACTACTCACCAAATGTGTCAAAAATAATCCCAAATTAAAGCCAATGCTAAAGGTTTGCTCTAACAATGACAGATCTGTTTAAGCAAAATATTTAGCACAGAGATATTAAAAAATAAGAATTTAATGATACAGCTACACAATGGAATATCACACAGCCACTAAAAACAATGTTATATTTATTGAATATAGTGTCATTTTTAGTGAAGAATAATTAGAGAAAACTTGCATGTCCAATTGTGGGGATCATTTAAGGGCATTATGATTTTATCCATATGATTGAATAATTTGAAACCAATAAAAATCATATTTTTGCAAAAAAAGTAATGAAATGTGGGAACATTCATAATGTAGTTAGTGAAAAATATGTTTATAAAAAATCAGTGTGCATTTTAATTTTATGGATACATAATTGTAAATATTTATGAGGTACATGTAATATTTTAATACAAGCATACAATATGTCATAATTAAATCTAGGTAATTGGGACATGCATCACCTTCATCAATGGATAAACAATTTTTGTAGATGTGGTATGTATATAGAATGGAATATTATTCCACCATAAAAAGGGATGAAATACTATCATTTGCTATGTTGTTTGGTTGTTATATGGATGGAAATGGAGGACATTATGTTAAATGAAATAGCCAGGCACAAAAAGACAAATGTCACATGCTCTCACTCAATATGTGGGAGGTAAAAACAATGATCTCATGAAGGGAGTGAATAGAATGGTGGTTTCCAGAGGCTGAGAAGGCTAGTGGGGTAGGGCATAAGTGGGATTGATTGATGGACAAAAATGCATTAGATAGAAAGAACAAGATCTAGTGTCAGGTAGCACTACATACATTTAAAGAAAAATATTATATACAGATGAAAAGAGGCTATAATAACTGACAAAATGTTAATGGTTCTCTAAGTATTGGAATAATAGATAGTTTTATCTTCTTTTTGAAGTTTTTTATATTTTGTATATGTACTACCATAAATAATGCCTTTAATCAGAAAATAAATTTCTTCTTCACACCAGAATTTGAAAACCAAAAAAAGTCAAGGAATAATTGATCCACAAAGAAAGATATGCTAAATGAAAAAAAGATATATTGTAGTATTTGGAATATAACATCATTTATTTCCTCTTATGTGTACATAAGGGAAAATGTCATTCCCCCAACACATACATAAGCTACAAAGATATATACCAAAATATTTATATCAATTTCTAAACAGTGGTGAGACTATTGGTAATTTTCATTTATTTTATTCTTTTTCTTTTTTGCTTATCTGTGTTTTCTAATTCATTCTCTACAAACATATTAACTTATGTAATAAAGAAAAATAAAAGTCAGTGAGACATGATGGTTCACACCTATAATCCCAGTACTTTGGGAGATGAGGCAGGAGGATTACTTGAGCCCAGGAGTTCATAATAAGATACCATCTCTATAAACAATAATCACAATAATAATAACAACAATGACAAAAGAAAAACGGAAGTCATGTTATATGCTTGGAGATTAAGAGGATAGAGTTTGGCCTTCTTGAGAGTCAGTATATTATAGTCTCCCTGTACCAAACCCAGGAAAAATAACCAAGCTTTCTTTCCTTGGCATTTCTACATTTGAAGCATCTCAAATAGCATTCAATAAATCTTATTACTTAAAAGTAAATATTTTTATAAACTAAAAATCTGGATCCTTATTGCTATGCTTTGAATGTATGTGACCCCCCCATCCCCAAATTCACATGTTGATACCTAAGACCTAATGTGACAGTATTAAGAGGTAGGCCTTTACAAGGTGACTAAGACCTGAAGGTAGAATCCTCATAAATGAGATAAGAGAATTCATAAAAGGGCTGGAGGTAAATTGCTAGGTTCTTTCTTTTTGCCCTTCCACCACTAGAGAATACAGTTTGTTGGTCCCCTCCAAAGGAGCGCAACAGCAAGGCACCATCTTGGAAGCAGAGACCAGAGACCTCACCAGATACCAAACATGCCAGTGCTTATATCTGGGACTTCCCAGCCTCCATAACTATGAGAAATACATTTCTATTGTTTATAAATTATCCAGTCTATGGTATTTTGTTCATAGCAGCATGAGCAAACTAAGACACTTACAATTACAGCGCATCATTTGCTGCTTGCTGTCAAGAGATATACAAAATCAATATATATTCCCTCCATATTAGATTTCTTCAAATATTTTAAGGAAGGAATCAGATCAATAGTCTTTTTCAAGGTCAAACTTCTCTACTTTCTATACCTATTTCTCATTTGCCATCATTACCAGACCCTTCGTCACTCTCCTCCAGCATACTCTAGTCTCTAGATATCATTCTAAAAATATGTATGTTGCCAGCAACTAAATACTAAGTTCTATATCTTCACTTTCAGCAGTAAGAAAACCAACATTCAGCAAGGTTGTTTCTTCCATGTCACACAGGTAGGTAGAACTGGCAGAGCTAAAAATCCAAATGCTGGTTTTCTAACATAAAATCCAATGTTTTTTCTATTACACGGGCCTATAAAAAAATCACTCTCAACATTAAAGATGCTACAATTCCAATCATGACTACCTTCTAAATTTTTTTTCTTTCATTTCCAGAGAGAAGATTTATCTACTTTGGCAGAAACTACATTTTATTAACCCTAATCCAAAAAGTAACTTGTATTGTTTATCTGTTGTATAAGAAATTACAGCAAAGTGCTAAGAACAACAATAATAATTTATTATTCTTAACAATTTCTGTGGATTGGGAATTTGGGAGCATCTGGGCTGGGTGGTTCTGTCTCTCATGAGGTTACAATTAAGTCAGCGGCTAAGGCTGGAGTCATCTCAAAGGCTTCTTTACTCACAGATACAATATCTGGGCTGGGAACACTTCAAGAGCTTTGGGATGGAACAGCTAGGGTTTCTTGGACATCTTTCTCTTCCCCAGTGTGATCTCGCTCCATAGTCTCTTCTCTCTAGCATGTTGGTTTCGGGATAGCTAAACTTCTTACTGGGTGCTTTAGGACGCCAAAGGTGCATACACCGGAGACAGCTTGATGAAAGCTGTATCGCTCTTTCTAACCTAGGCTGGGAAATCACACTGTATTATGTCACTGCATTCTGTTCAATAGTGAGTCACCAAGGCTTGCCCATAGTCAAGGGGATGGAAGTTAGACTCTGCCTTGTTATAGGATGGAGTTATAATAAAATCCTCAAATCGTTGCTGTGAGAAATGAATCACAGAGACTAGAATATAAGTACTCAACAAATGATAGTTATTCTTATTAAATTCAAATATCCTTTTTTCCAGTTGTGTTTTGTTTCCATTTTCAATTCTGAAAATACAGTCATGATGACCATTGCCACCATTTTTAGTTTTTTTCATACTTATTCATCTAAATGGAATAATAAATACGAAATTACATTACTTTCTTACTATCAATGCTCATTCCAAATAATTACACTAAAATCTGCCTCCTCACAAAGCTCCAGGGACTTCGTAGTTTGCTTTTTTCTAGGAATTCTATCAATTCTTACTTATCCTGTCTGCATATGGAGTACCTCCACTCTGTCCAGGAGCAGCTACAGTATACTACTGTTCCTATTCAGCTGTGTTGCCAACCGCACCTAGACAAGGAATGTTGATGGGCAGCCATACTGCAAGCAGAGGAGGCGAAAGTCAGATAAGATGTCAGGAATTGAGAGTCGGAGAGCATAGGTCAGGAGTGGAATGTTGCCTACATAAAGGACTCGAAACCCACATACAGCTGGAAGTCATTGCAGTTGGGAGAAATGACTGGGAAATAGTCTCTCTAAGTAGCTGCATGAATCAACTTCCCTACCTGCTGCTCAATCTAATTGCAGGGACAGAATATTATCCTCTTACACACTTTCCTGTATGCACTAGCAAGACTGAATTAAGTGTATTCATTCTTACTGCATCATATATTGTTGGTTTTGCTTTCCATTTTAGTTGTAGTAGCCTCTCCAATTATAATTTATCCTCACTGTAGTCTGCCTTCCCTACAGATAAGGTTTACTGAGGCACTCAATCATTAATTTCTTTCTGATTTCTGACAGCACCCAATCTACAGCAAACTTGTTTCCTCAGACCCTACCCCAAATCATCCAAAGAAAGCCCAAATACTAAAATATGTTCAATCAACATTCTCTTATTAAGACATTCCATGGTTCCTTATGGTGTATATTCTCCCTCACTAAAATGAGTAATAAACCCAATTTGTTCAACTGCAGGCATGTTCCTAGTAGTCTTTGACCGGAGAGAATTAAGGGAATACAATGTCTATAAGGGAGTTAAAAACAATAGTCAAACCAACTAAAAGTTACTTGTGTTTTAAATCCCCATGCACTGGGGTCGGGAAGATGGCAACCGAGCCAGTATGACTATTCGAGTCCCAGTGTGAGTCAGTGTATGGAAAATTTTGTGTATGTGCTGGTGAGCGAGATAGCACGTGAGTGGCTGACTGAGTGAGGGCTAGGGAGCTAGTGGCCAGGGCTCTCCTGGTGCAGTGGCTGGTGCCGCAGCTGCTCTGCTTGGACCCTAGTGATTCCCGGGACACAGAAGCCCGGAGCCATTTTTGGTTTGTTTTTTTAAATCACCATGAACTGGCAACTCAGTCTTGTCAGTGATCAATCTTCTGTCAGGACAGATGGTTCCCACCTCTACACTCCATCCTCCTTGATATGCACTGCATTTATATAAGCTTCAATTAAGTGTCCGAGTTATATAAGTTAAATATACACATAACTTATATAGTATATGTATATTATATAGTATGTAGTATATGAATAAGATTATATAGCCTTGTATACTACTATATATTATATAATATTGCACAGTATGGTATATGTATAAGAATTATATGTATGAGTACTAATATATAATATAGTATATGTATAAGTATAGTATATGTATAATATACAAGTTTATACATATTTTATATTAAACAAACGTATACATATATTATATATACACCACTTTTTCTGATTCTCCACTTTATACAACTTTTCTGGATGAACCAAAAACTACCTGTCAACTGTACCATATAAAAGATCTTCTACTATAGTGTCATTGACTAAATGACAGAAAAGATTTACCTAACCTAGGTTCTCATGACTTCTTGCTAACAAAACAAATCTAGCCTTTTTAATATGCTGAAGTCTAAATTGCTGACATCTATAGGTTCTTTCTCAGAGGAAAAAGTATGTTTTTTCCCTTATGTGACATATTTTAAGGAAAAGTCTTGGGTTATAGGAACTTACATAAATGAAAATGCCATATTTGGTTCTAATTGCCAACAAATTATTCATGACGAAAGTATCATTTGCTCTAATAGTGAAACAAAATGTATTTTTTCTTTTATTAAAACTGATATTTGCTAGAATATATTAGATGTACACATCATTCTCAAAATTGAAATAACATATGCCACTTATCACTATCACAGTACTGTTTAATAACAATAAAATTATTCAAAGAATTGTCAGAAAATAGATTTGTTACCAATATTTGTTTAAGTGTCATGATTCCCAAAGCCAAAAAAGAAAAGGCTGTTGCTTTTTAAATATTATTTTAATCCACAGAAAATAAAACAAACCCAAAAGTTTTTAAATGGACTCATTAACATGATATTTAGTAAATATTTAGTAAATGGAGGTAAATATAGTGAACAGAGTAAATATAAAATAAAATCTCCACACCTGTCATGACATGCACATAGAAAAGCCTTGCATTATCTTTACACTATCAGCCTCATATACAAAATCAGAATCTTAAGATTCAAAGGTCCTTAAAAATCTATTTGCTCAATCCTATCTAACACTTGAGTCCCCTGTGAAAGAGAAGGTGGAATAAAGTACTAGCTCTCTGGGTAAGATTTTCTCAGTTAAATCCCAGCTTTTCCACCTTCCTTCCATGTGAACTCAGACAAATTAGTTAACCTCTCTTTGCTTTTTCTTGTCTGTGAAATGGACGTAATAATATTAGTAGTAATGAACTTCCCTCATAGGGTTGTTATGAAAATTAAATGAACTGATAAAAATAAAACACGAATAACAATGCCTATTACATATGAAATGCTCATAAATAATAGTGATGGTGATGGTGGTGATGGTGGTGACTGCTAGAATAATCCTGACAAGTGACTTTTTGGCCTCTCCTTAAATACCTCCACCAATATAGGATTTAGCACCTCCCAAAGTAATCCATTCTGTCTTTGGAGGGTTGTCAAAAATTTGTCTTTATAGAAACATGAAGCCTATTTCAACCTATAGTTCTATACCATAAAAACATTAAGAATGGTTGTCATTTCAATACATACACATGGCTATTACAATACCCTTCTATTTTATCTTCTTCTAGGGAAAATTCCATTACCTTCATTTTTTCTTCATAAGATATGGTTCAGCCATTCTGATCATTCTTCCCTGAGTATGTTCCAAATTTGTTTATCTAAGAGTAGTGCTCTGAACTGAATGTACTCTGTATGTCTGAACAACAAAAATTAAGGCACACTATCACTGCCTTAGAGAGCCTTATAGATGAGAACAGCTTTTTGGCAGAAAAGCTGTAAGGAGGCCTGATAGTGAGCCCTTAACACATGAAGCAACATTCTATCAAGGTTCAGCCATTGATTGATTTATGTTCCTACCAACTCTAGGCAATCACTTTCATCTGGAAATTTATTATTACTCAAACTACCATATATATGACATTCAACCTAAGCAATACTATCAGGCTAGGGCAAACTGGCTAAGGCAATTTTAACCTTGAAACCAAAAAAGTTAGAAATGGCAAGAGACTTGGTGATTATCATTAAAATCTTTCATTTTTCAGTTGAAGTAATTGAAGCCAGAAGATATAGAGTGACTTTCCTATGGTCACACAGCAAATTAGTGGCAGAGATGAACATAGGCTTTCTATGAGGTAACATCCTTCTCTCAAACTTACCTTCCTTCTAACCACCAGTGAAAATACTTCCACTGAACAAAAAGAATGTTTTTTGGACAACTTAAGGCAATGAAGAATAAAGGGAGTGCTTATGCAGAAGGTGGAGATGTTGGACAAATTCTTACAGAGCAAGTTTCTATGCATGGAGAGTCTCAAATGATTCCCTAGAGTATTTCTTAGGTAACTACTGACTCTAGGATCAACTCAATCTTCTTCATGCTCTCCTACTCTGCAGTTGTTTTCTCTTCTTCCCCATTTGAGAGACATCGGCACACATAGAAAAAATAGCTGTTCGTTGTTGTTGTTGTTGTTGTTGTTATAATAAGCAAAGCAGCTAGTATGCTTGAAATGAAAAGAAATAGCTCAGAGTATGTTCTTCCTACCCCACAAATCCTAACATTAAAAATTATCAGAGCCCCATCAAGGTTTGTCAACAAATCAATCTGTTCCTTAACAGAGTTGTTACTCCATAAACAGCGAGGTCCTTTCAGGGGCAAGTTTGCCTAAGGAAGAGAGATGAAAGAATAGATTGCTTTATATGTCATACACACTGAGCCATTAGGGCCCCTCTGTGAGTTTAACAATCTCCCCTCTTCACTAGATATTTCCCAGTAAAGTTCCCAGTTTTGAGGATTTCACCACAGAAGTCTTCAAATTTCCTTCTAATATGTCAAATTCATATGATGGACTTAACAAGAAATTCTTTGTAATTCAGAAATAGGATTTCTAGCTCTCTGATGTAAGCAGAAATAAATTTCTAGCTCTCTGATGTAAGTTCTTACAAGTACAATAATTCCTTAGAGGTTATGTTGCTTATAAAGCAACTATCCATCCATTCATCTATCTATCTATCTATCTATCTATCTATCTATCTATCTATCTATCTATCTATCCATCTGTCCATCCATCCATCCATCCATCTGTATTTGCGTTACCAGAGAAAGGAAAACTAGGCACAAAGTATCTTCAAATTAACACAAAGTAGCAAGTAAAAAGTCTAACTCTGCCATCAGGTGCTCCTAATGTTTGGAACCTGTATATTCCCCTACCTAAAGGCAACACAAAACCTTTGACTGATGACTCAGAATCATACAGCCCATATTTTCTCTCTGGAGAGGAAAAAAGTTATGAACTTTCATTGTTCTCTCTTAACTTCCAAATGCTCAAAAACTTAGATTCATTCCTTGACCTACTGTGTCATCCAAAAGTATAGCATCCAAGAAGAGAGCCAAAAATCTAACCTTACTGTTAATCTTAGAAAATAAATAAATAAACTATAATCAAATTACATATAAAATACATCAGTGAGGGAAAAAAATGAGAAAAGTGTCTTGAAGCATACCAGGTACAAGATAAATTAATATAGTGGAAGGCCAAATATTAACTCTAAGTTCAAGAGCAAACATTTTCCCAATTTGTTCATGGTTTACACTAGTTTAATCCTAGCTAATTTAGATACAAAAAACTATAACCACTGGAACTGGCCAAAAGTTCCTAAATAAAAGTAATCATCACATAAATGTTCTCATTCATTTTTTCTAGATAAAATGAATCTCTTCTACTATACTGAAAATCTATCTGTGTTTGAATGAGGGCACACTTCCTCTCAGAAGTTTGAGAAACTTAAGAACATTGTATTCAAGGTATTCTCAGTACTCTGGGAGTAGAAACAAATCAGAGTTAAATTATAATGAAAGCAAAAGCTTACAAAATAATTTCCAATCATTTTATTAAATAAGGTTTTTTCATTTTCTAGAGTGCTAATGAAATATAAAGAAGATAAACGAAATGCATAAATATTCATTTCTAAATCCAAACTGATTGTGAAATTTTATTAGCAAAGTTTGTAATTTATACTTTGGATTTAAGAATGTGGTTTACACAAAGATATATCATTGAACTTAATTTGCATCACCTAGAAAATAATGCCTAGGAATGCCTGGGGGTCATAGGAATGTAGTAACACCAAAATAACACTTAAAAGGTTAATATTATTTTAAAAAATAGATATGTCGTCACATTGAAAGCTGTATTAACAAAGGGAATAATAGCTTGAGGTTGTTATTTTAAAAGGTTACATTTCTCTTGGAAAGCAAGGAAAACTTCTTATTGCTGAGGACAATCAAACAGTGGATAAACTGTATATCAAGGTAATTAAGGCACATTCATTAGAGGCGTTCAAGAGAGATTATGTATGTTTGTGGAAGGAACAGAGTAGGGTCTTTCCTGCTTGATGCAGGTGGTTTGACTCAATAATCAGAGACAGCCCTTTCAGTCTCATCTTTGAATGAATGGTGCAAGCAGAATTCATTATGTTAAAGTTGCCTTTATGGAAAGCAACCCTTTCCAAATTAAAGAAAGAAAGTAGATCTCACGGAATACAAACACAATTCTGGCTTCCTCCTCCCAAACCTCCCTGTCACAGTTGTCATCATCTTATTTCTGCTGATCTCGAAGAACCTTGAGATTCATATCTCATTCTAATAACAAAAAGTTCAAATTAGTCATGCAAATGACTGCATGCTATATAATATATATATTAATTTCCACAACTGTTGCCTAGAAAAATGTGCTTACAAAAATGTGCAGATTTCATTATTCCAGTTATATTTCATTCATATAGTGATGTACCCAGAAGCCAAGCAAGAAGGAATTCTGTACAAGAAGGTACATATTAGTCAGAACCACCTACAGACTGAAACATACTCATAGAGTTCTGCTTTAATCAGAAAATTATTGGTGTCCTGAGAGCAGCTTTCATTGATTAACATTGACTAATCTGACAAAAGGCTTATTTAAAATATATATATTAGAATATATATATATATATTCTAATGACATTTGACTCCAGTAAGAAAAATAAATGCTAAGTAAAAACAGTCCTGCTTAACCAAACTGTTCATGCGATACCAGATTTTCTACCAGATTAGCTTATACCAGATTTTCTACTAGGAATCAAGTCTTATTTTAAATAATTATCAAAAAGCTACTTTTCCTATGTCTGGAAATGCCATATACCCCAAGTCACACTCTGGTCATATGGGAGTATTTGCATAGGGAGAGTAGACAGGAAAAAAACCTCAGAAGCAATGCCAGCATGACTATGAGGTGCACAGTAGCAACATGTAGGTAAAATAAACGAAAACAAAATATTTATGAAACATAGAGATATCAGTAAAACTGGGACAAATTAGAATACTGGCTGAATCCCAGAAAATATAATTCTCATGAACATGCAGGAATGTTGTAAACTATAAGTGAATGTCAGGGGTAGAGTTCATTAAGGGATTCATGTTATACTACTCTTCAAACCCCAGTCACTGATTCTTATACAGCCTAAAATATTAAAATAAAAACAAACATGACATATCCCATCTCCTCAAAGACATTCTACATACGCAAAATTATTACACTGGAAAAAAAAGATACTAATGTCCAATTTTCCTTGATCTGTCAAAATACAAAAGAAATGCAAAAAGTCTTTTCACAGATGTAGCAAAGTACTGGATTTTTATATTTTGGCAGGTGTTCAATACACAGCCCACATAATCACATGTTAATGACTGGAGTGTGCTAATCAGCATGCGTACCTGATGCTTTCTTGTCCAAGGGGGAAAAAAGCCAACTCTTCCACAGCATGTTAGTGTTTCTACTTTTGATGAAGATTTTGATAATATGCTAGGGAAGAGGGTATACTTTTCTAAAAAGCATTTTCAGAAAAATGTCTAATATCATTAAGAATCATGATAAAATAATTAATATTCCACAAATATTCAGATATTTCCAAGCAACATACCAGTAATCTTTTTGTTTAATTTAAGAAGACAGGTTTGGGAACTTTTTAAAAAATACACTTTAAAAGATAACAGAAATGATACATAATCAGAGTGTCAAAATATAAAGATATCAATATGTTAGCACTAGACAACACTTGTCTGTTTCATTATCCACAGAAAGAGTTGTGCCAAATTCCATGCAATAGAGTATGTTTTTATTTTTTCATTTAAACAGTAAATAAATTTATGAGATAGGTTTAAAAGGAGACGGTAAACTGTGTGCAAATATAGTTTCAAATTTATAGAAAATGAGAAATCCCCCATAAGGCTTCCTAGAGAATGCTGTTCAGTGGCTCAGGGGCAAGGTTGGGCATTTTCACTTAACGGAAACCCAGGTTTGAACTTTACTTAAATTGAATGAATTCCCAAAACTCAAAAATGAGAGGAGTGGTAACTAAATGTCTCCAGAATTCTAAACCTTGCTAGTTTGTGAACTGTTTCCCCCAGTGCATCAGAAACCAATCAGGTACCTCAAAAGATGGACATAAACCTTACCTTATGCATTATGACTATAAACTGGTCAGGACCAGGTGAACTAGTGGGTTTTATACCCTTTTAAAAGTACTTTCCCAATAAAAGTGAGGAAATAAATGTCATCTGGGTGCTGCCTACTATCTTAAATGACTAATCTTACAAAACACTGGCAACATTTCAAGTTTTTGAAATCTTTTTTAAAGTATCAAGATTAGAAATATTCTAAAAGTCTGTCACAACATAAAGCATGGCTGAAGATTAAATCCTCACTAAAAATTCCTGGACTATGTTATCATGTATGACAACAGCTCCATTCCCAGAAATGGTACAGAGTCCACCTCAGAAGTTTTATGACTTCAAATGAACAACATAAAACACTCCAGAGTTGATTAGCAACTCCATTGAACTGAAAGAGAGGCAGAGAGTAGAAACTGTTTGCAAGCAAGAAAGTATCGTTCCCAATAGTTATTTATTAAAGGGGGGGAGGGTGAGGGGGATGGGATTAATGGTGGTGGGTATCTGTCTGGGGATGGGGAGACACCTCTTATCACCAAGGGTGCCTGAACGAAGCATTTTTGTATGCCTAACCCCTAACTGTACCCCACAATAACATAATTAAAAA